>OW679198.1:156938942-157059419 GCA_940337035.1 Agriotes lineatus | reverse complement strand
ATTGTCGTTTTATTACACCGTCGTGCCATAAAACCGTTACAGGAACATGTTAGGTTGACCAGTGGTCTATTTATTAATTGTTGCAAATTCTCACACTGATAATGGAGGCCATTGATCTCCTGATGTTCTGTAGTAATAATTTTGAAAGCGCCAAATTAAGATCTGTTTCAACTTCCCTCTTCTTACTTCGTTAATAGTATATCTGTCTGCCTGCCTGCCTGCCTGCCTGCCTGTCTGCCTGCCTGCCTGCTTGTCTGCCTGCCTGCCTGTCTGTCTACCCGTCTACCTGTTTAGCTGTCTCCCTGTCTAGCTGTCTACCTGTCTAAGCAGTGTTTTCGAACCTATATTAAAACAATCGAATCTAAAATTTGGGTCTTACGTAAAAGAAAACAATATGCAATTAAATGGTACTGCTGCTAATAGCGGTATAGACATTTTTAACTCAATTTACACTCCGAACTGTAACCTGTAAATCTCTACATAATAATAATATTTCTTTAGGAACTTGCTTATTGCTAAAGTGAGGGATGCTGTCCTTCTGTACATAGATCCAACAGCAAAGTGGAATTTTAAGCAAATTTCTTAACCACACATTTATTTTTTTAGCAACCCTGTACATTCCCAGATTTTCCGTCAAAAATCTGATCATAATTTAAATTGACCGTCAAAACCTGAGTAGAATTTGAATTTCCCACCAAAACCTGAGCAGAATTTGAATTTACCGCCAAACCTGCGCAGAATTTAAACTTCCCGCCAAAACTGTGCAGAAACCATCGCGTAGACCCCACGCAGACCTACGCTCACATCCGCAGGTCTGGACCGGTATTTTCTACAGTCTGCACCTCCTTCTAATTTTAGCTTTATTTACACAATTTCTAATGTGATTGTTTAGTTACAAAATGTTTTTTGATATTTTCTCTTATACATCTGATTTTTAACCAATCTAGATAAGTTTTTATCCTGCAAAAATGAACCGTCCCTCACCGTTGGGTATCGTGTATAGCATCTTTATTAATTAGAGTATTTTTTACTAATATATTATTGGGGCCTAATAGCTTTTACTTGGCTTTATTTTATTTAATTCTTATTCTCACGGTTTTATTTTAAAAGTTTGATTTTAACCTTACCTTTTGCGTACAGTCTTTAGCATTGTAATAACCTTAGTTATTCGACCCTAATCGACTATTAAAATCAGATTAAGACATAAACCAAATAACTCACTCAGCTTTTAGGCACGGACATAGCTGTGCAACTTAATGTCACGGATGATATCATTGCAGCTACCGATCATGGAGAGATTCGTGTATTGGTCGTGCTAGATTATAGTAAGCTTATTGATACCATCTCTATTCTCTGTTACTTGCAATTTTACATTATATTCGCCTCGGTCACAACTCTGTTAATTTTTTGTCAACTTGTCTTAGAAACTGATATGATGCCGTACAGCAATGTAATTCATCATCTCATATTTAGCCCTTAAGCAATGATGTATCACAGGGTTCGATATCAAGACCATTATTATTTACAATTTATACGTCTACCTTGCATAAACTCCTCAAACATTTAAAACGCAAATATATGTAGACGATACACAATTGCAGCATTAATTTCCTCGAAATAAATCTATTCAAGATGTTTATGATATCAAAGTAGACTTACAAACGCTTTTTGAAGATTTCGATAAACACTGTTCTACTTTTCTCTGAATGCTGTCGTTTTTAACAGTGACCTATTATGAGATGTTTTATCGAACTTTTTCCACTGTTTTGGGTGTTTATTACAGGACGTTTCGAGAGTTTTTGATCTGTTCTACTGTCAACATTAGAATTAAATTTTGACTTAGACCGCGTCGTCTTTGTAGATAAACACCCAACAGTAGTTGGCTTAATGTGCCTAACACCTTTTAAACTCAAGCAAGGGTTTGCGCAACTGTTATGTTCATTGGTGGCTCGGGAACTCTTACAAGCTACCGATGATTTGGTCCGACATATATCTCACAAATTATCTGAGCTAACGGGGGCTTAATATGAATAATAGCTTCAACTACAAATAGCATGTCATTATCATAAAATCATAATAAAAAAAACAACATACTTATTTAAGAAAATAGTTTTCCGTGCTAATATTCACAACTTAAACCTATGTAATTTAGATCTTACCATAACACCACCTCTTCACATGACAGTCTTTTTACAGAAATCATTTAGATACAATATTTCAAAAAGTTACAACGCATTGTCTATGATATAAAACATCTAAACATAATGACATTTAAGCAACGTTTATTTTTGGCGCTTCTGAAAGAACAGGGATAGAAATGGTTCTAATTTAGATCTGCTGTCCTTAATTATATGCAATTATATTTGTATTTTGTCGTAGTGAGGTTTTAATAATTTTTTATGCGTATAGGCATTCAGTTGAATTATACTAGGGTTCCACTGGAAGAGCAGGGCCTATCTTAAATACGGCATCTGAACTCCATCTTAAGATTTTTTTCCAACTAATTTTGGTTCTACGCATTCATATGGTTATTTTTACGTTTACAAGTGACAGAAATAAAGACATTATAACTGTTATTATTTGGTAGTGACAGTGTGTATTACGCATATTATAAACTGCCCTGAGTGATTTTCAACATTGATATCAGACAATTAAATGTTATTTTTCGTAAACACAATGGTTTTCATTCCATCGCAAATCCAAGACGTGCAATCTATTATGGACCCTGCTCTGAAGACCTTGCATGATGATAAGAAATTTATATCGTCTATTGCCAGTGCAGTGGCCACGATTGTCTAAGCTAAATTGGAAAATATCCATAACTGAGTTTGTGATCTACAATCAAAATGAGCAGGAGTCAGGTTACTTTCTTGGACGACATTCAGCAGTATTCGCGACAAAACAACATCCGCATTTTTGGATTAAAAGAAACCCTTAACGAAGAAACTGATAATGTCGTCATAAAATTCTTTAAAGATCAATTAGACGTTGACCTAATTTCCGTAGCTATTGATTGTTCACATCGAATAGCCAAAAATATCGAGAAAATAGCTTCTGTAAAATTCGTTAATTATCATGATCGACATAGGCGTAATTTGGGAGGGGCAAGGCCCGCCCCCAAATTTTGAATTTAAAGTGCAAGTGCAGCATTTTTTGCAATTTAGGTTTAAACATTTTGTGAAATCTTGATTTTGCCCCCCCCCCCCAAAGTGATGCCCCATGATGATCGAAAATCCGTATTAAGTTTCAAAAGAAAAATTAAAAAACGAAAATGTGTGGACTAGCGACGGTAAAATCTTGGTGAAGAAATAGATATAAATTCAGTAAGAATAAACCAGGAAAATCGTCGGAAAACACACCGTCACCTTAAAAAAATTGGCCGAGGCGATTCCTCTTGCCCAGTGGTTTAGGGTCATTAGACAAGTGTAGAACCAAAAAAAAAACGTGCCCCACCCCCTGCCAAACAGCCGCCATCTTCAAAGAATGTTGAAATCGTTTTTTCTCGCGGTCCATTGGTCGCACAGAAAAAGTGATTGAACAAAAAATGTTGGAAATAAAATTATACATATTTTTGGTAAATGCTGCGATACCGAGAAGTTGGTATTTCGAACGATATAGGGCGACAAAGTTACCAAAAATCGGTTTCCAGAGTCGAACAATAATATTTGGATCCTTTAGATACGTTTAGTTATCAGAATCTTCTCTTCTTACACTGGCCTTGATAAGAGACTTTCTATCTCGCGCAGTCACGGGTTTTTGGTCTTCTCCGACTACTTCTTTCTAAACAAAACTGTAACCGGGAATTTTGTATGAACAGAACAGAACATTTTTCCATGAAGTTTTACTCCGAACTGATGTGTAGAATGCAATGAAATGCAAGTTGTAATACGTTTAGAACAGTAGGTGTTCAGGGAAAATACCTGGAAAAAAGGTTTATCGTTTTTCACGCAAGGAGAAAAACAATTTTTGGTAACTTTTTCGCCCTCTACCGTTCGAAATACCAACTTCTCGGTATCGCGGCAATTACAAAAAATGTGTAGAATTTTATTTCCAACATATTTTGTTTAACAACTTTTTCTGTACGACCAATGGATCGCGAGAAAAAACGATTTCAAAATTCTTTCAAGATAGCGGCTTTTTGGCAGGTGGTGGGGCACTGGTTTTTGCTTCTACACTTGTCTAATGACCCTAAACCACTGGGGCAGGAGGATTTGCCGCGGCCAATTTTTTAAGGTAATACAATTTTACTGTACTAGAACTGAAGATGACAATGCATTTTGGTTCTAAATATTTGTATTTTGTCACTCCGTTTATCACGGTGAACGAATTAAGTTCCTGTGCTTAATCGCTCAAACTAAAAGTTAGTAATTAATATTAGGTATTACTGTTTTAATTGTTCTTAGTTTTTCTGTTTTTGTTCAAATATTGTTTTTTCTTTAAAGCCAGCAGCAACATCTGAGCTGACGTTAAGTTTACCTGAACTTATTTGTATAGAGTTGAATTTTTTCTTTGATTCAGTATTCTAGGAGGAGGAGCGTTCAAGAATGAATTATAATTTGAATTGCGCGCCAAAAGATAACAACATGCACAGAAGTTGTATACATTTATTAATGCTCTGGAAGAAGTCCTAACTTCAGTCAGTCGTTGAGTCGTTACAAATTCATTTTCGTTCAATTGGTAAGTATGAGTGAAGTGGGAATGCATTCAAGCGTCGAACAACGCATTATTAGTTAATTTCTAATCAACGAAGATATCAGACCATACAAAATTTGTGTAAGAGTTAAAAGACAGTTTGATGCGCAACCACTATCAGACATAAGCGTTTACAAAAGGAGTAAAGGAGTAAAGCATTTAAAGATGGCTGCAAAGGTGCCGAGAATGAACCGGATTCTCGCCGTCCAAAAACATTGACAACAGAAGAGAATGCTGACAGAGTAAAATGCACTTATTTGAAACGATCGTCGAGTTACAGAGAAGGATATTCCTTCTGCATTAAATATCAGTAGGAGTAACTTGAAAAAAAACTGGAGTTCTCTGCCTGTGTCTTACAGGATAATGCTCGACCCCATTTCGCTATTCACACGCTGACGAGCCAAAAATTGAAATGGACCATGCTGCCCCATTTACCATATATTTCGGCCCTTGCTGCATCAGTTTTATATTTGTTTGGACACTTAAAAGAGTTTCAAGGAGAAAAATACCTCGTTGTAATGAAGAAGTCATCGAAATTGTTTGGGAATGGGTGTGATAGCAGCCAAAAGAATTTTTTTTCCTGTAATACAGAAACTTCCGGAAACATGGCACCAGTTTATTAAAAGAGAGGGAGACTGAGTAGATAAATGACATAATATACATTAGAGTCCTTGTGTTTGTTTTTGAATAAATATTAAATTATGATTTATATTTGAACGCTCCTCGTATATTATTAATCTTTTAAATTAGTTGGAAATTACGATATCGAAGAATTGCTTGAGGGTTGCATACATTAATCTCAAAGAATTATTTCTAAAATTTCAGTATGATATCTTGGCAGTCCCAGAAACGTGGCTATTCGATCATGTTATGTCAATTGCTTTGTCAATTCACAATTATAGATAAATACGGAAGGATCGTGGAATCAGGAGAGGTGGTGTTGCGCATTTTATTTGAAACAATCACTGCATGCGTCTATAATTAATACAAGTAATAATATAGAGCAACGCTGGATATAAGTCTCTATAAATTCTAATAAACTTTTTTGGTTATATTTATAAATCTCCACAAAGTAACTACAAGCAATTGATTGATGAATTAGAAAGTTCATTTATGCTATGCACACCTGTATCACAAAACATAATTTGCTTGGGTGATCGTAATATTGATTTTATATCACTTAATCATTCTGCAACAGCATATTTCAATTATATGTTAGATTCGTTTAATTTATTTCAAATAATAAAAGGATCTACAAGAATAGGGCTGAACAAGCTATCACTTTTAGATATGATTATCACTTCTGCTGTATCAATATCAGGAGAGTCAGGTGTGGACATTTGTGAACTGTCTGATCAGGAGGTTGTATATTGCAGCATCTTGTGACAAGCACCCAAGCAAGGGCCAACTGTCCGTCCATTTAGAGACTACACATTTTAATGTTTTGATTTTCATGCAGACTTGGAGATGCTGCCATTATGCATGTATGTATGTAAGTTTCTTTGTTCGCTATCTCCTCCGAAGATACTGGACTGATTAAATTGTATGAAAGCTTAAAAGTTTGCTAATTTTTAGACTTAGATCGTAGGCCGGTTTTTATTTTCAAAAGAAGTACGAAAAAGTAAAGTAAAATTAAATTATAAACCTCTTGATGTTCATATACCATTATAGCAGCGCTTTATTCAACAAACCATCGTTGATTTAGTGTTAGAATGCTTGCCTGCCACACAGGCCGCCCGGGTTCGATTCTCGGCAGATGCATCCATTTTTAAAATTTATATTAATGAATCTCTGTTAAATTATCGAAGCGTAGCTCGGGTGATTCACTAATATACTATGTAGATGATGAGAATGACAAGGTAGCGTTCCTTAACAATCAGATAATTAATGTTTTTGACATGCATGAAGCATGGCGTACTGTTACTTTAACTAAAAAAAACCTGCGCATGTATTACAGATAATGTAAAACTGTTAATGAAAATTAGGGATAAGCCAAAATATTAATACAAACGATCTGAGACTGTAGCTGCATGCAAGTATTATAAATTACTTCAGAATTCCACAAATTCGGCAATTAAAACCAAAAAAAGGCCTACATTCAATTTAAATTTAACAATGGCGATAGCTAAATGTCGGTCATTTTAATGTTAAATCCGATGCTAATGCTTCATATCGTCCACGTGTAAATGAGATTAATAATTATTTTGTTAATAGCGTACCGAATCTACAAATAGACGAAGAAATTAACTGCTGCCTAGCTCTGAAGATAGATTGATCCAATTTATATTTTTTTTTCACTAACAACCGCAATAATAGCAGTCAAGGCCATACATTTATTTAACGGTAGAAAGTATTACGTTAGAATCAATAATATTTGTGTTTAGACAAGGAATTGCATGTAAATAAACTCAGCAGCATCATTTTTGTTCGATCAGTTTTTTATCGTTGCTCGTGGACCTATTAACTTTACAGAAAGGAAAACTTAAACTTCTGAAAGTTGCCGATTCGGGAAACACAAACGCTACGAATGCGTAAAGAAAACAAAGTGACTTTCGATCAGGCCAATATCATTGACTTTTTCAAATCGGTTATCGAGTCCTTTTTGGAGCAGTTGATATTTGGGGCAAATTCAGTTTCAAGCAACGTATATCTGTGGAACTATATTTTTTAAAATAAATATTTGGTAACTATTTTTAACATGCAAGTGTTTGTGGTGCGCTGTTAGAGATACATAAAATATTAACCTGCTTCAATTTTTCTAATTTAGAGATGTACTTTATGTCTCCTATACATATATTTACAGATAAAACTTTTAGAGGGCAGTCATTTACTATAACATTCGTATTCCCGAAATTTTAACATGTGTAAGTAGCTCTTATATTGCAAATTTTGTTGCCGAAACAGTCGCATTGGATTATCTTTGTTGGTTAGAGGCAAATAGAACCAACATTAACTCAGTATTTATTTTAGGGTATTTGAATACCGCGTACATTGTTCTCATTTGGAATTCACAGATGCCGCCTTTATAAACGTGTACGATAACATTACAGTTGCTGTAACACTTTTGAACGCAGTTATACAATAACATTTTGTTGAAATGGATTATCGATGTGCCAAAGCTCTACCTATCCTAATGAGAAATGATCAATTCCTCTTTATGTGAAAAATACACAGACGTAATAAAAACTACTATTACTAATTATAAAACATTTATGATCTAGCTGAAATACTTAGAGGGTTGATTTCTCAAGAACATCCTTCAGATGTTATCGAATTGGCAATGAAGCTAACAGTTTTTGATCGAGTGCATCATTGTCCCCCCTAAGAATTGTAGAGGTATTTATTTTATTTTATGCGGGATTCTCCACGTATCCTTCTACCACTGTATTAGATTTATACCCAGGTTATTTCTGTAACGTCAGCAATTCTGTTTAAAAATCTGCAAGAAATGTCAATAACGATCTCGTAAAACAGTGCTCAGTGAATTTCTCTGCGTTACAAAGCACTGAAAAGATATTTTTTGCGATAGCTCCGATTGTATTTTTCGAACGAGCTGTTTAGTAAGAAATATTTTCTTACAGTTTAAGCGAAATTGACTACTTGATATTTTATGATGTTACCAAAAAGTGTCCACAAGTTTTAGTCTATTTTAATTTTACTCCAGTGAAAGATCTTGTATGATTTACACCAGCAAATTCGTAATTTCATACTTCGTGTAAGCATCAATGATTAAAACTAAATACCTTAAATAAAATGCGATTCTTATTTTTATGTATATTAAATATGAAGCTTCTTTGATTTTTCCTTTATACATAGCGTTACTGCGAAAACTTCGTTTACGAGTACCAAGTTTAATGGAATAAGGAAGTGAAGAGGAGGTCCTAGATTGAAATAGAGGCATTTTCATATTTGATGGCGAAAATAAAACACTCTTGAAAGTCACACAAGCTAACTTGTCTGTGTCAACAAGTATCAATTTTCTCATAAACGTTGGAAGTGGGAATAATTATTGTAATATGCAATGTTAGGTTTTAAAATTGACACAGATATGTTGTCTTTGTGACATTCAATAGTGTTTTATTAACGTCATCAAATATGAAAATGCATCTAGAAGGAGGTTGCTTGCGATAGTCAAAACAGCTTTACCTGAAAAGATAAGGAAAGAAATTCCTGTTACTTAAAGGCGCGATCTAGTGTTTTATTTGGAGGTGGTGTATTGAAAAAAATTACTACCAGAAAAAATCCTCTCGGTCATTGGACATTTGCGTGTTCAGCTCCAGATATGAAGGACTTACCTTTTGAGGTTTTGAAAAATCTACTTTACTGCAAGAAAACGCGGAACTGCCTTTCGCTTTACAAATGGAAACCATAGAGTAAATTTAAAAAGTTTATTAAGATAACATTCATAAAAACATATTTAAGCGGGCATCAGCAGGGAACTAGAACTGCAACAAACAATCCCTAAGAATTCTACGTGCTTCTGGCCTCACGTCGTGCAATACATTCCTAGCAGATGGTTACCTGTGAAGAAATTCTACGGAGAAATAATGTATTGATACACTGGTAGGGAACGCTTACAGCGTTAATGAACTTCTAACGGGGATAAAACCGACATTTTTTTTATAGAACAGCTTTATTTACTTATTAAATATACAAAATCGACACCAATGTATACATAAAGAAAGTCCGTAACTTAATACATATAACATGAAAAAGTTGCGGTAGATTTCAGATACAATAAAAATAAGTTTAACTGATCTGGCGGAGAGGTTTAGCCGATGGCAAGATGCGAAAAATAATGGAAGTCTCTGTCACCGACTGTGGTCGTTGATTAGAAATCTGGCAGGTGGCAGGACCTCGTTGTTGGTCAAAAGTTAGTCGACAGTTGCGGGCTCCAAATGGAAGACGTACTTAATGGCCGAGATGTAATTAAATCAAAATGGGTAGCTTTGAGGTTGTCGACAGGCGAATTAGCGTCGTTTTACACGCTATATTACTGGATACCTTTCATGCTGCGTCGGCTTGCCGAATAGAGAATGGACAGCGACAGTTTGCTACGAGCAATTAGCGTTAATTTACACGTTGACAAAAGGATGTTCTTTCAGATCTGGAACGATATGTCATCGGAATTTCAGATGGGGCACAGAAGAATGTAACTCGTAAGTAAAATAATAAACAATACATTAATTATCATTGTAGCTATTTAGAATGAAAATAGATGGCTTCCTTTGACACCATATTAACCACAAATTGGATTTTCCTGCTGACGCTGCCCCATAGAGATTATTATTAATAAACATAATAAATCACACTGATATTCAATTAGTACAAGAAAGGAATTTGGTAGAGATGTATATTGAATATACTAAAAGTCCCCTAAAATTGAAGTTGTGCTGCGGCCGCAATATTAAAAATTGGGGATTATTTTTGGTTTTTTCTGTATAATTCCGTAACCGTTGCGGATATAAAGAAAGTTTCAAATAAATAATGTGAACAATAATAAGGTAAACATTTTCTTTTATAACCAGTTTTTCCCAAAAGCTAATGATTTTTGAAATATGAGTTGTAGAATTTTATTGATTTTCTTAAATACCAATTTTGAGCAAAGTGCACTGTAGATTACCGTTTACTGTGTCCTCGGTTCACGTTAGTCATAACTAAATAAAATTCAGCTAAGGAAGAAGGTAGGTAGAAGGCATAGCTACCAACATCAGGCTTCCTCCTCCTTCTCAATCAAAATAATGCAACATAGAGGTTACGAGACGTAAAGGTTATCAAAGTTTTAACGAATAAAGAGATAACTGAAAACAGTTTCCGATATTGTCAAAAATAAAGTTTTCCATATGGAACAACTTAAAATAAATGTGAAAAATAACAAAACCTGATTTTCATCGTAGATAGGTGTAATTGGATATTTGAACACAACATGGCGGTTCAGGAATTGTCTAGTAGTGTAGCAAATTTTCTCCAGCTAGTTCCTGAGCTGGAATGAGGGAGGGGGGGGGGGGGGGTTGTCCGGTAGCGCCACTGGTTCGAGACGGTCCAAACCAGAAAACCTACAAGTGTCCATGTAAGTTCCTAAACCACTTAGCTGTTTCATAAAAATAATCAAAGACAGAAAACACCATAGCTTGAAATAACCTAATTATTTATTTACATTATGTACACATACAACCTCTGCACCATACCCGAAGAAGGCAAAACAAATCTATAATAGAAAATTTGTTTGTATTTGAAGTAGTAGATTTAATTTTAGTTTTATTTACATAATGTACAAGGTTTTAGTGTTAATAAATTTGAAGTGAAAAACAAAACTCTACCATTTTAACTCGCAATCCGCTCGAGTACACGTATCCCAACTTTAAGAATATAGTGACTTAAAACTCAAGAACTACGATAACGATAAACGGGAGTTCTCATCAAATCGCTTCAACGATCAATTAATTTGTCTAAACACGATCTATTCGAATTGGTACCATTTTGCCTAGAGGTTTTTACACTTAAAACTTCGTATTTCCAGCGCTAATAAGGAGTTAATTTCAATACTTAAGCTCCCAATAATTCCCGGCAAAAGATTTAGTTAAATTTAAAACGGTTGAGTTACTGAACGCGACTAAAATGCTAAAAAGCAGGTTAACCAATCAAAGAAATATTAAATACATAAGTTGAAAATAACCTATTTCGCATACATGATTACATGAAGCGAACACCGTAGCTACACAGCATTTCTTAATTTCTCGGCACCATCGTTTAGGAGGATACCAGCATAAAAGGTAAGCACATCGCATAAGCTTTCATAAGACTGACCCGAACGGTATTTTTAGTTTAAACGATGAGATGACTGAAACGCTAGGAGATACCTGGTGATGCACAGTAGCGCAGCTTCGTCAGAGCAGCTGTGCACGAAGATGCTGTCCAACGATTTGAAATAACCTCACGTGCGGCAGGCCTTTCTCCACCAATTTCACTGGGGAAAAACCTCGTGGCCGTCACACTGGGGAGAAGTCGTGCATTCGAAGACTACCACATGAGTTGAGGGTGCCACACAACTGCGTCGGGGCCGGTCCCCCAAGTACCTCGGCAAGCGACACCAATGCCACAGGGGGAGCACAGGCAGAATTGGACATGAACAAGACGGAAACGAAATAAGAGTACGAGGAGTACGAAGAGACCTAAAATTACACGATATTTGAATTCGCTGTTCAAACGGAACTATAAAAACATACCAGAGTTGGTGGATGGCCTCGAGTGAGTAATTTTCAGAAATATATCATTATCCCAGCATAACTAGCTTTATTCTAACAATTTCATATAGAATTTTTTGCGGGTTGACGATTTACATCATAATTCTGGAATCGTAGATCTGCATGCAGCAAAATTCCAAGAAAATCCACTACATCTCCCACAAACAATCACACCAGAAAATCAGAGGCATAAAATGGCCGCCGGAAATCGTACTATCAATATATTTTGAAAATTATTATAATTCCCTAAAATTCACGGTTTTCCAAAACGTCCCAAAAATGCAAAAATTAGTATGCAGCCAAATACACACCTAGAAACTGCAGGTCACTCGAACTCTCTAAACTACATCTGCATGTATGTAAGCGAAAAATTATACGAAACAATTCTTGACTGCATCTAAATGATTTCAACACTGTAACACGGTCGTAAGTGTTTTTCATTGATGACGTTGAAAACTGTTTGTGCTCTTGTATATCAATAATTTTTGGTCTAATTTAAGTGCTGAGTTTTTCCCCATTGAGCCAAACAATTTTTTAAGTCTTAGGTCCATTTATTTGCACTTTGTGTGTACATTAACTTTCACGTCAGACGTGTATAGAGATGTAGATCTAGATATCTGACTTCACCTGCCTGAGGAATGCGTATGTAATTGAGCATAACTAGAGGACACGTTGAATGCTTCGTCGTAAACGTCACGTGCACCGATTTATCTTTATTTACTTTTACTTTCAATTTAATTAACCACGTTTCCAGACGGTTTAAATGTTCTTGGAGTAATGCTGATGCTGTGGCAAGATTTTCACTACACGAACGGATTGCTGTGTCGTCGGCGAACATCCTTAGACTTGTTTGTGCTAAGATCATACGTGTATAGCAAGTACATTGGAGGTGCAAGTGCGCTGTCTTGTGGAAAGCGTCCCTTATCTTGGGGGTTTCATTATCAAATTTAGTTTGAAAGAAACGATTCTCCAGATAGAAGCGTAGAAGAAAGTAGTAGTGGTATGGTAACATCGGCTGCATATTTTTTTAAATTTACAAATTGACGTAATGCCCATTACTAGCTGCTTTCATTTAATATTGCTGCCTTATTTGTAACGTTACGCTGTTTGTACCTATTTTGTACATAATGTTTAACACCCTTGCTTTCCTCTGATATTGTTAAAATTTTGTGTTTTAAAATTTCCACATGCAAGAGAAATTACAAGTAAAGCTCTTTGCAGAATTTTTAATATCTTAGGCAAATGCATTTTGCAGAACTCGGTCTGCGTCTCGTTTTCAGTTATGCAAGTAAGTAGTTGCACAAAAAGCCGTTATAGCAGTAGTGTTGTAGTTAATACTTTCAGAAGTGCAGCGCTAGCGGACTCTTCTCATGAATATTCATTTTGAGCAACTAAATTTATAGCCTTCGATTAGTCACAGCTCTTGCTTTAAAACAATCGGTTACATCTGCTGATTCGGTTTTACGCTTTTTACGGTTCTGTATTCTACTGTATTCGCAATTGAGATTCATGGAAGAGAAAGCACTGCTGGGAATTGAATTGTATTCAGCTCTTAACAGACTTGATAAATGCACAATGGTTTCAGTATAATTTCTGTTTTTAATTGTATTACAGTGTATTCCTTTTATCCATAAGCGAATGTGATGGTACATATGTGTCATAAATATATGTTCTAAAGGCAACGCCTCTCTTGTTCTCGTCTTTTGCCAGTTCAGCATTATGTGCTATTCATGGCATTGTTCATTAATGTTTGTATCACGAATATCACTGTCTGGTTTGGACACCACAATCACTAATATTTAAGTTTTACTATTTCAGGAATTTATCGCGCAATGTATCTGGCACAATGATGATTAAATGTCTAGTAAGGATGCAACGGTGTTTAGGGTTATTATTATTATTATTCACTGTCATCATTTATGAGATCTACCGGTAACTTTCTTTTTAATCTATTGTGTAGCTGTTTTCTGCCTATATTATAATGTACTGCACCGCTGCATTGGTCAATATTATTATAAAAATGCTTTACAGAGTTCGTTATAAACTCTTGTACCGTGGGCATACCTGTTTCTCTGTGTATTTGAGAATTTCTAACAAACCACTGTGCATTGGTTATGATGCGTAACACCTTCTTTTGCAATACCTGCAGTTTGTTCATGTTAGTCTTTGAAGTTGCGCTCCATATGCTGCAACCATAGGTGAAGATCGGCGTAATAATCGAACTGTATATAAGATTTCCACACTCTATCCTGAGAGGTGACTTCTTGTTCAAAACTGGGTAAAGCATACTTAGTCTAGCATATGACTCCGACAGCTTCTTATTAATGTGATAACTCCAGTTTAATTTTCGATCTAAGTAAATTCCTAGATAGCGAACGGCGTTATCTTTAGGATTCCAGGGTATAGAGGTGTTGTTGATGATTATGTTTGGTGGATCTTGAAGTCTCCGAAGGGTAAAAGTTTTGCATTCACATTTGTTTGCATTTATTTTTAGACACCAGTTATGGAACCACAGATTTAATTGATCTACACTTGTTTGTAGTTTTCGTGCTGCTCGAGTAATGTCAGGGTCTTGAGTAATCATAGCTGTGTCGTCAGCATACATAGCTAAATCTGCATTAACAATTTCTGGTGCGTCAGACATAAAAAGATTGAAAAGGATGGGGACTAATATGGACCCTTGCGGAACCCCTGCGTTAATGCTGCGAACTGATGAGTTATAGTCTGTTCAGTAAACATAAAAACACAAAGTGGCCTTTGGTCTCCAAAATTTCATGAGTGTACTTCCAGAGTTTATATTTATCTAGGAATGTACTTACATAAAGTTACTAAAACATATAGGTTAAAGGTGTGACATTTACTTCCCATCTGTCATAAATGTTGTAATTAACTACTTTTAAGGATATTATACAATTAGTATGTTGGACACTATTACGTAACATTTACTAATAAGTAATTCTATTACATTTTAGAGAAGTTCAGGTGAGAATTTCTAGAAAAATATTTACTTTGACACTGACAAGAAGAAATATTAATTTTTAAATTCAAATCTGCCTGTATACAGGTGTGGAAACCTTTGCAAAACCAAATACAGAATCCCTATAACAAAAATTATATGCACATGCCAACTTCAAAAACATTTAAATGTTTTTGTGTTTACTGAATGCCCTATATGCGAGTTGATTCTAACTTGGAAAGTTCGATGAGTGAGAAATTATTTTATGATCAACAGTAATTAAGAGGGCGTGTTTGTGGTCATTAATTTATATATTAGACCAGCTGTCCAAAGACTGTCAAACGCCTGGGCCACATCTACAAATGCTACTAGAGTGTGCATTTTCTTTCATATTCTTCCTCAATTTTCTCAGTAATGCGCAATATTTGATGAATTGTCGAGTGGGAACTTTTAAAACCGAATTGAAATTGTGGAAGTATGTTGTTTACCTCTAAAAACTCTTTCAATCGAGATTGGATGATTTTTTCAAGGAGTTTGGAAACGGTTGACAACAAGCTAATTGGACCATAATTTGCTGGATCATTGAGCTGCTTGCCCGGATTGGGAAACAGTAGAATTACTGCATGCTTCCAGGTGGTTGGAAAATATCCAATTCGTAAGCAGGCGTTAAATGTGGCTGTTAGAAACGCTATGGATTTGTTTGACAAATTTTTAAGGAGGATATTGGGTATCAGATCTATTCCAGGTGCTTTTCTTGTTTTAAGTGCTTTAATATATTGCTTGACCTCTAAAGGAGATGCTGGGTCTGTGAGTTCTATATCTTTTGTTCCTATGCTGCTTACTTCCTGTTCTACGTGGTTAATATTATTTACATTGTTGTCATCGAATGTAGTAGTAAATACGTTTTCTAACTGGTCAGCAAACAATTCACATTTGTCTGCATCTTCTGTGTAACTACCATCGTTAGTTCGAAGCGGTGGAATAATGGTGGGTTGTTTTAGAATCTTTTTAGTAGCTCTCCACATATTGGGGTCCCCTGGATTAAGCGATTCTATGTAGAGATTGTAAGATTCTATTCTGAATTTATCCAGTTCATTTGTTACAGCCCGTATCAGTCTGTTAAGGCGGGTTTTAACTTGTGGGTCTCTAGTATTTTGCCAAAGTCTACGTGCAATATGTTTCTCTTTAATGATTTTTTGTATATGTATTGGGGGATTGTAGTCATTCGATGGTCTACCAGGTCGGGTAGTTACAGTGGCTTGTTAGACTGCGTCAGTGGTTGCTTCTTGGATAGATTTTATTCCACTATCTATATCTTCTTGTGACGTTACGTTTGTTGGGCATTTGATCCGACTGTCCATTGTTGCTCGGAAATGTTCCCAGTCAATTGGTCCATTTATTAATTTTGGGAGTTTGGGATAGTAGTGAGCGGCACAATTTAGAATGAATACTACAGGCAAATGGTCTGAATCAAGTTCAGTTAGAACAGACTGAGTTATTGGAAGGGTAAGGTTTTTATGTAATATGATATCGAGAATATCTGGCAATTGATTATATCTATAGGGGAAATAGGTATATTCGAGGGGTACCGATATCTGAACTGCTAACTGTGAAGTGATATTATTTAGCTTGACTCCATTTGAATTATTTGTTCTGCAACCCCAGTTCGTGTGTTTGGAGTTGAGATCGCCAGCTAATATTGTGGGAAGGGAATCTGTGAAAATGTTATTGAGTTCATTGTGATTCAGTTGGTTATTGGGCAGCTTATACGCAGAAACTATTTTAAGTGGAGAATTGTTCATCATAGTTATTTTGATTACTACAGCTTCTAATCTGATGAACATCTTCCAGGTCAGTTGAGTTTGCAACAAGGTTTCGCTTTATAATTATTGCAGATCCTCCCCATCCTATTGCAGTTTCTCTGTCTTTTCGAAAAACATGATATCTTGGTATAGTAAATCTTTCATCTTTAATTAGGTGCGTTTCGGTAATGCAAGCGATGTCAATGCCGTGTCTGGCGATGAATGAAATAAAAGTTGATCGTTGGGTTCTTAACCCATTTGCATTCCAATTAAGGAGAGTTAAATTGTGAATGGGATAATGATTATTTGCTGCCATGTTGAAATAGCATAGGGATGAGGGACATAATAAAAATTTTTATTTGATCAAGATGTGGCGTTATTAATTCAAGGATAGATTGGAAAATTTTTGAAGTAAGTGAGTCCGGATTGCCTGTGTTTTTATTATTGTTATTTGATGTAGAGGAATTGGATGTACTGGGGTTGTTTGCTACTGTTTGTGCATACGTACGGTTGGAAGTAATATTGCCAGTTATTAGAGCGTTGGGATTTGATGGTCTCACCGTAGGAAAGGAGTGCTTATTGTTTAGCTTCCTGATATATGGGCAACCCCTATAGTTGGCAGCATGTTCTCCTTTACAATTCACAGTCTCTAGTTTTTAGTTTTTCGCATTCTGTGTAGTGATGGTGCTCAGTACATTTAACGCTTCGAGGTGCTAGGTGACAATAGTTTTTAGTGTGCCCAATTAATTGACAGTTTGTACACTGTGGGATGTCATTGCTTTTCCGTCGCGGTTCTACCGTTACTACACAATATAATAGCCTGTTTAAGTTAAATATATTTTTAGCTTGATCTGTTTTGTTTAGTTCAACTGCAATTAATGGTATTGGCACTTTTTTATTGTTACGTAATCTAGTGGTTTTGATAAAGGGGTACTTGAGATCAATTAATGCGGTATTAATTTCGTCTTAGGTAATAGATATGGGTACATTCCGTATTATTGCGAGATTCTCTGGGTCACGATAAGTGTAATAACTTACCTTATGCTCGTCATAGAATTTTGTAAGCTTCCTGACGTCGTCAATATGTGTTAGATTGATTCTCAACTGATTACCTTTGTAGGTGGTAGTAAAATCCTCTTTAACATGTGTTTTAATATCTTGAACTATGTTCTGATAATGTGTTCCGTTGGGTAGTAATATTAGGGGAATTTTAAGTTTTGCTGCACTGTTGTTAGGAGCTTGAGCTTGTGCGGGATTCTCCACCTCTGCTGATAGCGAATAACATTTGTTTTCGGTCACGAGATCATCCGTGTTAAATAGGTATCGTTTGTTTACATCTCATCGTCTGGTGATGTCAAAGGTCGTTTATTGTTGTTGGAATTAGATTCCCTGCTTGGCAAGTCCTGATCATCCATAGGCGTTGGATCAGGGGTAGCATTTGCATTATAGATGATAGTTGGTGGATTTAATTTAAAACCGCTTGTTTCAGGCATGTTTGTTGGAATTAGTTATGCTAAAACTGATATCACTATCTTTTACACCGGAAAATGTAACGGTTAAATTTATATTGTCTTATTTATCAGTAGGTACCCGAGCCAGACAAACGCCGCATCTGCGGCGATTGCGGCGTGTCGCGCACAGATATTTAACTACTATTACGTTAATAATTGTTTATGGATTGCTATGCAGTAATTAAAGTTAATGTTTAATTAAAAGATTAGTGGCACAAGAGAACCCAAAACATGTCCGAACGTAACTCTGTCGCACGCGGAACTCAGAGGCAACGCCAATATCAGCTGAAATATAAGCAAAATATGGAATTTATAAAGCTTATTATATTTGATAAATGGGATAATAAACAGCCGATACTTTTTACTTCACAATCAACACGAAGTTGTAGTGGTTATAGCCCGAGGGTCTAGCATTTTTGAGCATAATAATAGTTGAGATTTAGGATAAAGAAATTTTAGATTTGAAAGAGTTGGAAATCCTTTGAATTGTACTCTTTTGTTTGCTATGCTATCGTATAATTTTCTGATTTAAATCAAACTCCGACGTAGTAACTAGTCTATAACGAGTTTTTTTAGGCGACTTTAACGATTTCTAAAACTGTAGCAAAGGGAAACGGTTAAATCTGAAAGGAAGTAAAGTTTTATGTATTTGACTGAAAATTACTCCATCTTGTTTTTTCTGTATATACTCGTACTTCCTATTAGATCTTTGAAAATATAAATTTTCTTCAATTTTGTATTATTCACTAAGCCATCATATGTAAATCAAGGTACGAACTTTTCTGGCGACCTTTCTTGATAATTCATAAGGAGTCAATATCCAAAAAGTTGTAGATCATTTTTTTATGCTTTTGAAGTATATCTACGGTGAATTTGTAATTTAGCTTTAATTTTCGAGTGTCGTACTTAGTTGTTGGAAAAGCATAAGTGATAACTCTCCGGAATTAAAAGAAATATTCACCCAAGCACTGCTAAACCAGCAAATTATGATACATAGTCCCGACAATATTAAAAAACAATACATTTGTTCGTTGTAGCAGTCACAAGCATATAAACAAAATGATGGAGTAAAATATCCAACCGATTATATTAAAATAATTGTAGGCAGAAAAAAATTTACTACTATGAATAACCATAATAAATCCGAATATCGGAAATCGGAATTTGTCCCTCTTAATTTCAACGGAGCAGCATCGGATGTCGAAATCTTCGAAGGATTCTAACGTCGCTATGTCATTACACGGTCCCGTAATTAAGATATTTTAAATTTTAATGACACTGGTGGTAGAAGTCTCTTTTCGTGGCCAACTTGGATGGAATTTACTTTTGTCCGCTCTGTTGTACGCTGCAACATCCGCAGCGAGCACGCCGTTTCTCGTTGCCACTTTTCACGGCTCAGAGTTACTTGTTATTGTACACTAAGCTCTCAACGCCAGGAGAAACCAAACTTATTAAGGGTGCCATCCCTAGTTACGGTTAAATACCGGATTGACTTTCGATTCCTTTAGGAATCTTAAAATAGAGAGGTATGATGTTGTTTTGCCGTCGTAAGTGTTACACCAACTCTTTGCTTAACCAGGTGAAAGAGAACAGTCTAGCGCCTTTTTCTTTCAAAAACGGCCCAACCAAAGTTAAAGGCCAGGTAAGCGCAGGCTTTTCAATAATACTAAGTGCTTCCCAATCAAGATTTCCCGAAGCGCAAAGGTCCTGAAAATTTGTTGGCCGCAGGTTTCGGCTTTGTGTTAGCTAGCGCCTCACCATCCCGAAAGTCGTTTTCCGAAATGACTATAGCATTGTGCCCACACAAAGCCGCTGCTATTTTATTGTGGAAGTCCGGGTTCTTTACGCTTTCGTAACCCGTATTAAAGCACTGAGGTTTTCTTTTGTTGGCCTAGGTTGTGTGCGATCACGAATTTTGGTCTACAATATCGTTAGTCTCTGCCCAGGTCCGAATACTGTGCTCTCACAAAGTTCGTATTTTCGCTGTGATACTTTTGCGTTCCTCCTACGACCTAACTGCACCGTGCACTGAGTTTATGTTAAGAATTATTACGTTGAGAATTGCACATATCATTTGCGCCCGCGTCCGCTTTATTTATACGCACCGAATTTTATATATTTTGTAATTATTAATCACTGAACCATTTCCGTATGTGCATGGCTTGCAAAACCCCATTGCTTATCTTATATGATAATAATAATCTGCATAGTGCTTTCATATTACATAAATTAAATAGCTTGAACCTAAACAAGATTTTATTTTACTTGTACACTTACCTGGTATAATGCGGCTTTGTTTATTAGAAAAAATACTAGCTTTAAGTGTAACATCCATCCTCCGTCAAGATCCCTGAAATCTACTTAATACCTACCTAGCTACTTGTGTCTTCATCAGAAAGGAGGCAACTGCGAAGTGTAAGAGAGTAAACTCTATAAAATTTGATGTCCGAGATTTAAACACTTGTATTCATCGAAGAACCAGCCGTGATACGACAGCGCACTATGAAATTGCGTAGCAATAT
Source organism: Agriotes lineatus (assembly GCA_940337035.1). Taxonomy (NCBI): domain Eukaryota; kingdom Metazoa; phylum Arthropoda; class Insecta; order Coleoptera; family Elateridae; genus Agriotes; species Agriotes lineatus. Next base: position 157,038,692 of record OW679198.1, on the reverse strand, counting down.
ACATTTGTACAGAATGTCTTAACGGTATCGGCTTACTTACGTTTGGCTCATTTGCGCCCCAGAACCATATCAAGTGTAATTGTGCTACTCCATGGACCAGAATCGTGGGAAAAAACAAATGAAGCGGTAAAGCGGAGGCAGATCTTCTTTTAAAAATCAAGAAAAATAAAAGAAATAAAAGAGTCACACGGACTCACAAACGAAGAGCTTTGAAAAAGAACAGATCAAGAAATAGTGGACATTACAATAGTAAGAAGTAAATGGAGGTGGATAGGGACAGAAGAAGATATTGCAAAAACAATTTTAGGCTAGTTACCCAGCAGCAACTAGAAAGAGACCGCTATAACAGGGAGAAGCACAATACACAGAGACTATTATATGTCACACCGGTACGTCATAGAATGAAATAAAACGATTACGACAGAACAGGGAAGACGTATGCAGTGCAGAAGCATAACCAAATGGAGACTAATGACGTATTTGTAACAAATTTCATCGATGTTTTCATCAGTTCATTTTGTAGATCGATTGCCGCTGCTTTATGAACAGATTATGCCTATTTAATTAAATTAATTAAATATAATATAAAAAGGCTAAAACTAGCTCAGTGGAGGAGTAAGAACTGACTTTATTTTTGTTTGATCGCCGAACATCAAAATAGGGTCATACCGGAGAAGCGCACGACAATCTGGGAAATTACAGAGCGCCATCTGCTGCAGTAATATTCCTTTCAATAAGATAAGGGCGATTTCTAGCTTCGTAAAATCAAGCTGGCTTGGTCGGAACTTATCTTCATTCCTAAACATGCATTATGCTTTACCTGAACAGACCAATGTCTATTAGCAGCAATAAATAACACGTGAACTATAACACAGCTGAAATACCAAAATATTTAATAATTTTGATTATGTGGCGTTAGCCTTGGTCGAGTTAAAATAATCCCTGTAACAGAGACAGTGCAGGTGCGCTTATGCACGTTGTAATCTATCTTAACTGCTGACATAATTTTGTCGTACGAGATAAAGAACCATACATTTTTGCACATTAAATAAAATATAGCAGAAGCGAAACCAAAGCGTAATATTTTAACTCGGTATTAACGTCAGGCAGAATTCCAAATAGCTGAAATTACATAGATCATAGCTGAAAACATCAAGCAGGCGTTGTTCAAACAATTCCTTTTTTATCGATAATCCTTCGGACACCAATTCCTTTTTCGTTCGGCGATTCCGTTTAACTGCCAACGGAAATATTTCATCCTTGCGCGAAGAAGCGAAGAAACGGGCTGTGCAAAAAATAGAATACCGCCCAAGGCTCAATACTGTGGCTGCCGAAAGCGATGCAGACATTTCAATCCGAAATAACTCAAAAGTGCAGTGTCTCACGGGACTATTTCGAGACATTCGGTAGGTCAAGATCACTTCGATAGTGACTTTCGTTTTCTTAATCCAACAAAGTCGAAACGCGCACTTATGGAAAGCCGGAACTAAGCACGCGGGACCTGTTTACAAGCTCCAAGGTCAACTACTTTCTTTCATTTTATTTGAAACGCAGATCGCACATGCGTGATCGCAGCGCTTAGGAGTACATAATGATTCCAGCAACATGTGATCGCCATATTTCAATAATTTAATGACAAATATGCGAATGCTTGTGAGGAAAATAGAATCCTGAACTTATATCATGACCTATTTTGACGCACCTAAGCATATGAATTAAAAACGTATGTTAAGTAAAATATCTTAGTAATATGTAATACAACACACTGCTTTCCGTGCACAGCTTACCATAATATCCTGGTCTAACCTAAAAATTTAATTTTGGCAGTTCTACTACGAGACACCCGATTTTTGCGTCTATGCTTACAACTCATTAGTCATCACGGCATCCGAAGTTGGCCGACTAGTGGGACGATTTTCACGTAACTACTCTAACTTCTATGCCTTTCTGTTGCTACTTTAATCTTTGTGTTTATTTTAAAATTCTATAAATTGTTATATTGGTGTAAAATTTATTGATTAATAATGGGATGCGGAAAGTTCGTTCCCCATATTTCGTTCTCCACATCTCGTACCCGGAAACTTCGTTCCCGAGCGAGCTCAATTTGTCTCCTAGATTACAGGGTGTTGAAAAACGAGTGCAGCGATCGGAATACAGTTAGAAAATGAAAGATATTTTAATTAATTTATTTATTATAAGAACAAAATAAATTGTATTTATTAACAATGACGGTTTAATCTAAGTATTTTTCTGATATTTTTATAGGGCCATAATTTCTCATTGTGAACAACTTTTCTTAGTAATATATTGCCGTATCATGAACAAAAAGGGTAGTTTACATGAAAAGAAAACAATTTTTGCTTAACTGTCAAGGCCGAATTGTTTTTGAAAAAGTGAAAACTTTCTTAAAATTCTCTACAAACCAAGCAGGCATTATAATTCCTATAACATTTTTATGTATAACTAAAAATAAAATTTAATTCCCTCTTGTAAACTCAAGCCGGGGACATACTGTATATAGTTCTTAATCAGTTTATTATAATAAATAAATTAATTAAAATATCTTTCATTTTTCGAACTGCATTCCGATCGCTGTACTCGTTTTTCAACACCGTTTAATCTAGGAGACAAATTGAGCTAGCTCGGGAACGAAGTTTCCGGATACGAGATGTGGGGAGACGAAATATCCCGGGAACGAAATGTGGGTTACGAAATGTGGGGAACGAAATGTGGGGAACGAACTTTCCGCAAACCATTAATAATTCATAAAAACTGAACCACTCATTCTTGAGACGCTGTATTGTGTGCTGCCAATAATAGCGACTTTAAAGCTTTTAGTAATTTTTGTCAGATTCAATAAAGAAGTATCGCGTATTTAATAATAATAATATTGTCTTTGTTCTACGAAATAAACCATACTTCTTTTTATACTAAATGTAACAGGCCACGTTCAGTTTGACAATAAGATTATCAGCTGACCTAGTATTTCACCCTAAAATAATTTGGTTAATATATAAGATATTGTAGTTAAATAAAATACAATTCCTACATAAGAACCGTGTCCGCCTGAATAAAATACGAGGCTTCGCGGTAAAATAAGGTCTCCAATTTTTTTTCTCAAAGCAAAACACGTTTATTTACATTGATTAATACATTGTTGGAAAGCCTGGACTTTCTACTATTTTTCTTCATAGTCCCCGTTGCGATCGATGCGTTTTTGCATGTGGTGTAGCATTTTTCGTATACCCGTGTCATAGGACTCTCCCGCCGAGTCGCGCATGTAGCGTACGGCCTCTTCCATCAACTCCACGTCGGTCCAGAAATTCGAAGGTTCTTATTCTTCAAGGTTTGACAGTAGCGATCAGCGTTTATTATTGTCCCGGGAGGCATTAACTCACACAACAATATCCTCTTCCTATCCCAAAACACAGTCGCCATCCCTTTGGCGGCAAACAATGTTTGTTTAAAAATTACGCGGCTTCGGCGCTCCTGAATGCCTCCACTAACGGGTCTGTTCTTTTGTCTCTGGTGTCGTCACAAACTACCCACTTGTGGGTAGTTTGTGGGTGTCGTGTAATGGACCCAAGTTTCGTCGCTCGAATCACAGAACGTAACTCACACCTGGCGGTAGCGGCGAGTGCAAGCTCAATCACGAACGGCGACTAAACCAGGGCTAAGCCAAGGTTTGTATATTGTAGGTTGCCTCGTAAATCCGAAGTGAAGTGAGCGGGCAGGGGAAGGTGGCGCGTCATCCAGTATGCAGACTGCTTGTGCGGTTACCAAGCTTATATGCTAGCGTGTGTGTTGATAGCTTGTTTCTTTATTATCAGTTCCATTTTGTGTTATTTCTGGACCTAGAAACTTAATTGACGTTAGTGTAGTTATATTTTATAGTGGGTGTATCTTTCCTTTCCATTTTTCGTTATTTCATTAAGAAATTGCAAACAAAAATAAGTAGGCAGGCAATTCATTTACGGAATATCGATTTTATAAGGAGCTGATGCACTATGATGTTAATAGTAAGAGAGAAAAATTAATTATTCTACATGCCTGGAACAATATGCAGTAACTCTGAATAGACGAAGAAAAGTAGGAAAAAATTCGTCTTTTAATTTTCAGATTCAGATTCAGGTGTAGGAGGAAAATCTGCTAACAGATTTTAAATATATATATTATGAAAGTTTGTTAAGTATGTATTGTAGTAAGTTTATGATAATTGCTTTTAGTTGTTTTTAGTCTAATTTACACACAGTATATATTAATAAACAACATTTGCATAAAAAATCGCAATTTTCTTCATTTGGTGTTTTAATTGATATCAATCTTTGGATTGTGTATTTTATCTTCCTGCAGCAGGTAAGTATCATAAATAATCTTTTGTTTCACGTATTCTTATTTAGTTTTTTTTGTATTTATCGTTTAAGGGCACATCTTAGATTTAATAGTATTTTAGAAGTGGCTCTTACTAATCAGCAATACCTACTTGATAGTTTACGATGGGTAACTGTTATTTATTTTAAATAATTTTTGTTTGAAACATTTTACTTTCCATTGGAAAGTATGTAGATATCTTCAATCCATCATTACATTTAGGAAAATCCTCTGTGTTTGAAATGTTATGACATTTTGGTGTGGATGCACTCAGTAATAATGACATATTGTGCACCATTGTTTTTTTGCTTTAATGAACATTATAAACCACCATTACAGCATTAGTTACGGTGGTATATATTCTTACATTTTACAGCTTGAGTGGGTCACAGAGCCCGAGGCGCGACACGCAGCAAAGCGATATAAAAAATAAGTCGTATTTTTTATAACAATAAAGTAATACAGGCAATTTTTTCACCAAAAATTTCTTTATTCATTTCCACACATTTCATTCGCTGGAAGTATGCATTTATGTGCAATAATAATTAAAATACCTCGATGCTGTAATGTATAACGCACTTTTCCGGTACGCTTTGTTTAAACAATTGATGTAGCATTTTCGAACAATAATTTTGAGATTAATTTGTCAGAATCTGAATTTAGAAGAAATAAGGTTTTTAGTGGATAAAAACCGTTAAAAAATATTAGAAAATAAGCTTGTAAATGCGATGTAAACGTTCCTGACTAGCATGCACGATATTCAAAGCTGCATACTGGTGACGTATTCGCGCGCTGTTTTGCCATTGGTGCAGAGTTACGAGGCAACCTACTATAAGCCGTTCACGATCTTTTTGGGTCAGGTGAGGCTATGACCATCTAGTAATTTTGTTGGCAGAACCTCTGTTGCAACTAAACTCTCTCATGGAAATTGACACTTTTTGTGTTAGGTTAGGTTGTTTTCAGTTTAAGATTATATTTTCTGAATAGGTACATTGTTGCCGGATATTCTCTAGTTTCCACATCGACTCGCGTTCTTTTAAATTTGGTCTGTCCTTTTTAAATTGGAAGTAGCATCGTTTAATGGACATTTTTTGTTGTAACAAAATTATTTTGGGCATTTTGACTTTGACTTTGACAGAATTTAGAATTATTTTTAGACATTTGATAAATCATTTATTTTCCTACAAATATTAAAATAATAAATCTGGCAATGTAGTGGCAAGAAAATGTCGAACAGACACTGACAGAAAAAAAAAGTTGCATCCGCTACATCATCGAATCAGTTAGTCCAACATGAAAAGAAAAAAACATAGCCAACTTTGTCCCAAAAAGGTCGTGAACGGCTTATATATACAAGCCTTGGGGCTAAGCATCGGTGACAGCTCCGAGTGGTGGGGATCTATAAGCGGGAAACCAATGTACACGCCAGTGTTGTCGGATCGTGCGTAAAGCGTTCCTCGCGACTCCAGCGCCTTGGAGCCCTTATTTTACGGACAACCCTCGTAGAAAGACGTTGGTTGATAATAACTATAAAAAGAAGTTCTAAATGATACAACTTTTGTTTTTTGTTAAAATAGTAACCTATCCGCCCTTTGCCTTACTAAGTAACTCTCTTTTTTATAGAAGTAGAACTATATAAAACATAAAAAGTTAGTTGGTTCAGTTAGTATATTGTTTAATTCTTTTAAGATTATGTTCAATTAGGGGTCACTGACATGCTGACAAAACCCGCTAATCTGTACAATAATAATACGAACTATTAAGTAACAAATTTGACATCAGCGTAACAACTTTTAAAATATATACCAAAGAAACACAAAAATTGAAGTACCAACAGAAAGGCATAGAAGTTGCGCAGCTAAGCGAAAAATTGTTAGATTTAGTTTTTTTGTAATAACTATTTTGAATGTAGGTGACTGCTAGTCGGCCTACTTTGGATGTGAAGACTAGCGAGTTGCAAAAACGGGCGCAAATGAGACCTTAATTACTGTGGACATTTTTATGGGGTGCAAATAGACCGAAATTGGTGGTGGGCTCTAATGAGCGGGCGCATAGGTTTATATCGTCGTAACATGTATATATGTTGCGTATTATATGGTTTTGCATTATTGAGCATGCGTAAATCAATATTTAAGGATAAATTATTACGTTTTGTAGTAAAACCGCATTTGCTTGACTATTCAACTCACTTGTCATGTATCAAAAACTGTCCAATAAAAATACAAGATTTGACGTCTTTGAGCCAATAAAAATGAACTATATTGACAATTTTCACTAGTGAAAATAATCGACAATTTTCACTAGTGGTATAGTGAATATTTTTGGACAATTGTCACTAGTGAAAATAATCGACAATTTTCACTAGTGGTATAGTAACTATTTAAAAAAAATTTATTTTTATTAGAAAAAGTCGATATTAGTGTTCTGTTACTATAGAAATTGCGTAGTTTGTTGCTAGATTTACTGAAAACTAATTTTAAAAAGTAGTTTGGTTCATTGAATAGTCCCTCAAATGCCATTCTTAGTCAAAGTTAAGTAGAATATTTTTGCGGTGGTATCACTCATGTCCATTGCGCTTGAGATTAGGACTCGTGCTAGCGCACTCGTCCTAATCGAACCTAAGCGCAATGGACATTCGTGATACCACAGAAAACATATTTGACATAACTTTGACTACTCATGGTATTATAAGTGAATATTTACTAGCGGATGGTTACGTTTCCTTCGTTCTGGTATTTTTTAAAACGGAACATCGTAAATGTAGAAATCCTTTTTACTTTCAGTAGTGACATGATGGGACATGTTCGACAGGCAATTAATTCAATCTACCACAAGGAATTCTTTAGTGTTAGTATTTTGTTTACAGTTAAGCTATAAAATTATCTAAAAAATTATATTTCACATCAATGAAACAACGCATTCTGCTTACAAAAAACTAAGATTTCTTGGTTTTTTAACTATTTCTAGCAAAGTTAAAATATTTTCTATTAAGATTACATTATTGTATGTTAACTGTTTTGGAGAAGCATTAATTAAAATAGTATAATCGAAAGAAATAGTAGATTATGCAATGAGGGAGAGAAAGGCGTTATTTTGCTGAGGTGCTTCGCTCACGAGTCACATAGCACTGAAGCAAAATAGCAGTCTCTCCGAATGCATATACTATGTATTTTTTTCACGTTGCAGGAAGATTTAAAATTACAAACCTGGTTTTTTAACGTAATTTATTGACATTTTTAAATTTTAAAGTTGGTGGCACTGTAAGTCTATGTCAAATTCGAGGTTATCAGGTTAGTTTTTGTATCATTTTTGACACAGACTGACGCAAAACCTAACCTGCTAATTTGTCCTAAGTGTTGTTTCAGTCATAATGAAGACTCCCTAGGTTAATTTCTCTCCTCTAGGGATAATTCATTATTTCTGTAACGATTTTGGTATCATAGAAACCGTGCTTTTTCCCAGACGTGAAAAAAACATTGTTCGTTTAGTGCCTACTCTCTTATTTTCTTTTCAGTTTTATAATAAACTGTAATGCTGTAGGCACAATTTGTTTAGATCGCCCTGCACTAAATAGGTTTTCCAAACAATCTTGAGTACATCGAGATGAGAATAGATATACACAGCCGTTTTCTTCTAAAATAAGTTTTTATAGGTCCAGTATAAACTGTGTTGAAATTACAATTTTTGTTTGGGGTGGTTTCCAAGCCCGATTTTCATCAACTTCGATATATCCAGAAAAATTATCATTAAACCTTCTAACAAAATACGTTTTTTAAAATATTTTTCATATTAATTTTACTCAATGCTTGTGTAAGATGGCTTGATGTTATAATACGGACAACTTTTCAGTTATACGTGTATCTAGAAACCATGTAGTTGTAAGCAACTCTGGGTTTTTATTTTTTGTAGCAAAAAAATTAATCCACTACTGACATTACCAGATGGTAAAACTTTTATCTACATGCAGTGAATAGGAGTTGGAGCATCTGCCGTTAATTTAGATACTAATTTAAAGTTCAAGTTGCTCCAAAAATTAATTAGCTGTTGAATGTGATCAATAACAATTATGTCAGCCGGTAGTTGATTTTTTTACGATATTGTTAGTAAAGAGCACATCTTTAATATGCTTACGACCACTACTAAAAGTAGGCCTTTTAGCGCTAGCTTGTTTCACTAAAAGTGACGCTTTATAGTTTACCGTGGTTAAAGAAATCAGCTGTTTACTTTTAGCCCATGTGCTAAAAGTGAAGTGAGGTTATAAAACTACAATTTCGAATTGGAATTGAAGTTGTAAAGTTATTCTAGTTGCGTCTTGCGTTACAGGTAACATGTTTTTGAAATAATTAAAGCGTTATATAATGAATACAGTCAGATGTGGAGTATTAATAATTACCTTTCATAACTGACCTTGACAGCACTGGCTTTGGAAACATTCGCCCGCGCGGCATGGCCTACTGTTTATTATGACATAAATTAGAAGTGTCGTAGATGCAAACCTTTGTTAAATCGATATTTATGGATTAATAACAGTAAAATTAAGGTCGTAGATAAAATATTGTACGCAACGCGTGCTAAAAGTCGTTTATGCACGAGACATGTTATGAAACTCAGCCTTCGGCTTCGTTTCATAATTTTCATGTCTCGTGCATAAAAGTTGACTTGTTGCATAAATAGCTATTTTCTATCCTTATCAAATGGATGACAAATATAATTTTGTGTCTCTGAATGAGGACCTGCTCTAACATTCAGTACTTTCCATAAGCATTAATATGCTGAACCCATGTTTGAAGGGGTTTGCGGAAAGTTCGTTCCCCACATTTCGTTCTCCACATTTCGTACCCCACATTTCGTTCCCGGGATATTTCGTCACCCCACATCTCATACCCGAAAACTTCGTTCCCGAGCGAGCTCAATTTGTCTTCTAGATTACCGGGTGTTGAAAAACGGGTGCAGTGATCGGAATTCAGTTAGAAAAATGAAAAATATTTTAATTTATTTATTTATTATAAGAAACTTATAAGAACTATATACAGTATGTCCCCGGCTTGAGTTTACAAGAGGCAATTAAATTTTATTTTTAGTTTTACATTAAAATGTTATAGGAATTAAAATTTCTGCGTGATTTGTAAAGAATTTAAAAAAAAATCAGTTTTTCAAAAACAAGTTGGCCTTGACAGTTAAACAAAAACTATTTTCTTTTCAGGTAAACTACTCTTATTGTTCATAATACGGCAAAATATGACTAACAAAAGTTGTTCAGAATGAAAAATTATGGCCGTATACAAGATATAAGGAAGCTACTTAGATTAAACCGTCATTTTTAATAAATACAATTCATTTTGTTCTTATAATTTTATTATAATAAATAAATTAAAATATCTTGCATTATCTAATTGTATTCCGATCGCTGCACTCGGTTTTCAACACCCCGTAATTTAGGAGAGCAATTGAGCTCGCTCGGGAACGAAGTTTCCGGGTACGAGATGTGGGGAGACGAAATATCCCGAGAACGAAATGTGGGGTACGAAATGTGGGGAACGAAATGTGGGGAACGAACTTTCCGTATCTTGCTTGAAGGAATACTAACAATTTGTAGGCCAATATTTTCTGCTTTCTACATATTTTCATTCAGAATATCAACATATACCAAACTATCTGTTGAACTACTATTAAAATGATACGCAACTATTGTCCTCCAACGAGAACTTAACCCCCAAATATAAACACCAGAGCATGCGTTGTCGCACTAAAAAGACCAGGTAGAATTATGTTGCCAAGGTATTTATTTAAGGGTGCGTCACATAACTGCAAAGGCAATTGCTATTTCATCCAAATGAACTACACAAACTTTCTCATGCTCGTTTTCAAATTTCACTTTTAAACATTTTAATACTCGTGTAATACCTACACCTACATCAAATTTGAGAGTTTTCAATCTCTTGCTCAATGTACGCAACAATGGATAAGAGAAATTCACAACTTGAATGCATTTTTACTTCTCTCGTCAAAAACATATTTTCACAATTACGCCTGCCTGTCTGTCTGCATGTTCGTCTATTGACGGTATAACTCAAAAATTACTTATTGTAGGAAGACGATATTTTGCATGCGGATTAGATGTCTACCTAGAACGCATCGGAATATGCTTCAGATCAAATATATAGAGGTTGAGCACTTTCAAAAATTAAATTTTGTCGGTTTTTGCTTTAACTCAGGAACTGCTACCTAAATATAAGCAATATTTTACATATGGTTAAGCTTGTTTATTCTTGTCACAAATTGGCATGCTTTGGACCTAATATATACAGGGTGGAAACTTTAAAATAAAATATATTTCTTTTTTCATTTATATTTTAAAAAGTTTGACTTTCGAAACTTTTACTACGCGGGAAATTCCGAGTAAAACTCTATTGATTTTCCTTTATTATTTTAAAAACTGTTACTTTCAGAACTTCCACTCGTTAGGGAAGTTATGAGTAAAGCCTTTTACATGTTTTTATAGTTCTATTAGACCACTTTATAAATTTTGTTGATTTTCTTACCAGTGCATTTATTTGATCATTTTCTAAGACAGAATTTAGTATTTTTTACTATTCTCCTTGCATCTTCATCCTCTTTTTTTAGGGATTCCTCTACTTTCTTAATTTTTAAATTTGTATTTGTTGAGGTCTTTCGGCTTTAACGCGAAAGTAGCTTTTTATATTGGGTGTTATACTGTTATATTTTTTTAGCGACACTGGTATATCTTTGAAGATCTGGTTTTTAGTTTACCTATTTCTGTTGATATTTGACAGTTACGGATATATTAATTCTATCTCTAGGTGCCTTACGTTTGGAAAACGAAAACTGTGTGGAAATAGCATTAAATTTAATATTGCGTTTTCCATCTATTTGAGTAGTCCCATATGTCTCCCTCAAAATGCATCTGCACAATTTAAGTATTAGAAAACATAATTAAAATTTCCAGTATTACTATAGCAAATATGCACAAATATTTAAATGGAAAATAATTTTTCCTATTTAAATTATTGTTTAACCTATAATATATTCTATGCGACCCACATCACAAATAACAGAGGTTTCGGTGGCAATCCATTTAATTAGCACCAAAGTTTGACAGAAACTCCAAATGACTAACTACTACAGAACCGCCACTAAAGCTACGATTTTGATGTATAAATAACTTCATTTGAAAAGTTGGCAGTTGCAGCAACGTAGTTTTTACCACTATGGTTAATTTGTAGCTGTATACGGCTTCTGTATAGATTTTCCAGTATTGGAAACGTTGTAGTTACCTTTGGGATGACTTTAAAGTTTTAAGAACAAGAAGATGGCAGCGACTAATTAATTCCGCTACCTCCAGAATCAAACGCCAAGGTGCACGGTTACTGTAAAGTCACTCCTTAAATTCGCCAGGAAGTAAACTTCAGCGTCCTCTGCCTAATGCTGATAAAACTTTTAGCTGTGTATTGTTGTGTAGATAAGTAGTCGGCCTTGCGAGTGTTGAAAGTAATGACGTCTGTTTACTAAAGCAAGGGCGGCCACAAAAAGAAAACACCGATTCAACATTCTACAAACTCTAATATCAAATTCTATGTGTGCGACACTGGTCATCTAAAGAAAATGTAAAATACAGATTAAAGTTTTATGCAAAAGTATGAAGAGGCAACGGAAACTTTGAACAGGCAGTTTGTGATACCCTCAACTCTGCCAGGAGTTTGAAGTGACGCCACAGTTCTATTCGGTACTATGAAGTAAATATAAATTTAAAGTTACATATCTGTAGTTCCCGTCACATTATCTTTAGTTAGCAACAACTTTCACGTTATATGTATTAGCCAAAATAACGTCAAATCCATTTGTCGCTAAATGTTTTATTGGTATGGACAACACTTTCTTCGTCATTATTAGCAAAACATGAACCTTAACGTCACAATGGTTTTAAAACTGTAATAAATTACTATCTACGTAATAATTGGTTTAAAATTTCACTTAACCATAAAGAAGTCTTCAGCATAAAGGATGTCACATTCTGGTATGATGTTAGATCACTATTATGTTTGACAGTAAACTTGCATTCGTTTTAAGTTTGTCACTCCAAATACAAGAAAAAATCACCAGTTCTGTTCTCTAATATTTTTATAGTTTGAATTTAGTTTCAAAGCTAGAAAAATTGATCAAGGAACAATTATTCCTGATTTTAGTCGCATGCACGTAACGGAAACGGAATTGTCTTCTTGCGCCATTTGAATAATGTATAACTTTCAATTTATTGGCTGACACATATTTACAAATGTCGGCATTACACTAACCCGTTTTGCGTCCTGTACCTATTTCTCTGTCGTAGACAGTATGCGTTTACTAACTTACTTAAACTAAACTAAAGCTAACCTAACATAGACTAAACTAAATCACTAGACACTTAGGCCTTACACTACTTAATCTAGATATCATGTGCACTAAACAATACCATCCTGGCCGCAGTCAGTCAGCAGTCGCCCGGGTCCACTAATTCGTACGTCTCACTCGCGATCCGGGTTGAGGCGCTGAATTCTGGAGGGAACTCTCGAAGAGCCAGCCACCACTCCCTCTCCCCAGATAGCTCTCGCTTCCTCCATTGTGGTTGGCCAGGTCAGGCCCAACGAGGCCGGTCGCGCGTCGGCGGCTCCGCGGTGCTGTCGTTCGAGGGGCAACGCAGAATGACGTGCTCAGGCGTGTCGTCTTCTTCTCCGCAGGGGCAGGCTGGGTCGTCTCGTCTGCCGATCCGGTGGAGGTAGGACCCGTAGCCCCCATGTCGAGTGACAAGCTGTGCAGTGAGGTGGTCCAGGCTGCCTATGACGTCGCGCCGGGTGGCAATTGATGGAATCAGGTGCTCTACCGGCCTACCGGTGGTGGCCATGCGCCAGCGTGCCTCCCACTTCCGCCTTGAGCAAAGGAAGTCAACTTTTGCAGAACGCCCGGCTCATGACATCCAATGTTGGTGCCTCTTCTGCCGCTGCCGCCTCGTCGGAGCGCTCGTTCCCGTCGATCCCGACATGGGCCTTGACCCAATGTAGTCTGACGGACGCTACCCTTGACAACTCCCTGAGCGGGGAATGGACTTCCACTTGGAGTTCGGTGGGCTTCTTCATGTGTTGCAGGGCCGTACCAGCCAGGTATTATCACGCCATAAGAATATAATTGGTATTAAAATGTGCACCCTATTTAGTCTACGTTCCATTATAAATAGAAGCAATTATGAGTAGGGAACAAAAATAAAATGCAAAAGTATTGAAATACCTGATTGTACATAGTGTGTAATTGCTCAACAACACTGTAACACAACAGGGAAAATTACTTCTTAATTTCCCAGTTGCATTGGGCTTCGGAGAGCTTTATGGTTGGGCCATGATACTGTGACCACATCCAAAGAAAAGTAGTCGGAAATAAACGTCTATTAATATTCTTGTGTTACAAAATAAAATAATGTTGTTGATAAATATAACAAAATGTCAAATTATGTACGAGGGTGGATGGACGCTAAACGCATAAGGCCTGCTGCAACCTATGTCGCTCATGGAGCTAAATGGATTCTATAAGTGATGCCTGGTTCCGCTACTTGTGAAGGTTTTAAAGATGGCTAACGTTTATTTCTGCGAACAAAACCAACATTACCGTCAATAACTGCTGTGTTGTGTTGATTATAATTGATTGAGGGTGGTATGAGTACTCTGGGGTTTCAAGAATTTCAAAGGTGAGTTTACTACTATATGAATTATGCTCCTATAATTTTGTAACGGGCGCTTTTGGATTTGCTTTCTTTGGCGGCTGATACATGGATTCGTGTCTACAGTAAAATTTTGGACTTATACGGTGGGGCCGCCTGGAGTCGGATAATTCGTATAGTGTTTAGCGCCCTAGATTTGCAACTTCTCTTGACGGTTTCAAGTTATAATACACAGGGTGATCAGAAGAAACTACGGGGAAAATGGACACGTCACCTCGACGAGCGTCTTGTCCAAATCGAGGTGCTAGGTGCAAGATCTCACTTGAACCGGCGCCGAAGCGTGCACCAGGACAGGACAAAGATCGAATTCATCACAAACCAGCGGCGGCTTCGATCAGAGTTTCGGAAAAAAATTGGTTGGGCATGTCATCTGAACCAGCGCCTTGCACACAACCCAGATAGCTTCCTCAGGTTTAGGAGAGGTTATTGGCAGGCCGAATCAAAGAGTTCCTCACTGTGCTCGGAGCGTCTGCCTTTATACGGTTTTAGAGCCCGCGTCATGTCAAATTCAGACTGGGGATTCACACCGCGTGATTCAAAACGTGCAATAAAACACCGAGCTAAAATGTATTGAGATGGAGACATGCAAATTTGAAATAATTAGTAGTATATTACACAACAAGTTTAGAAAAGTAAAGTTTCACTAAACAAATAGCTTGATTGAGTAGGAGCAATCGAAGTGAGTGAGTAACTTAAACAGCTAAATAAGTTTAGTAAAACTAGTTTTCTTACGAATTGTATATACTATTCTTTTGCAGTTTGTATTAGTATTTGTAAACAAACATTTGTATCTAAGCATTATACCGTATGTCCATTAAAAAAGGCGGCTGTGGAAATTCAAACGTACGAATAATATGTTGCTGGCACTGTAAGTCTATGTCAAATTCGAGGTTAACAGGTTAGGTTTTCCGTCAGTTTTGACACAAAATGACATAAAACCTAACCTGCATTATCATATAGTAAAGTGACATTTCTATGCACCAAAGTGCCACTTTATTAAAAGATTTTGAATTTAGTATAATAGCACATTATTATACAAAGTACGAAAAAATTATTTGTATGCCAATAATTTCGTTACAACACAGTCAACGATAGTAATTTCCACGTTAATGAATACGTTTATAAGTATAAAGCAGTAAATTTACTTACGCACTTAAGTAAATCAGGCAAATAAAAACAACAGATTCTTTTCTAGGTATAACATTCGAAACAACCAGAAAAGATGCTAGAAACTCGCTTGAAAGCAATGCAAACACACACCAACAGAAACCAAACTGAACTAACTAAATAATTTGCAATATTGTCTTGTATGTAGCTACTGTGATATAGAAGTACTATACGAGAACCTGAAGTGCTGTATATGATGGGTTGCTCTATATGTATTCCTTCCATGTCGCCAGTATCCATTGATATAAAATTTATATAATTTTTTTTTAAATTAATTTAATCTTGTGAGTATGGCATCTGGCAATTCCTAGGTACCTTAGCTGAATCTGCTCTGTTTCTTCATTTTATCTAGAGAACGTCTCCTTCTCTTTTATCTTTTCTTTTTGGTCTTCCTTGACCGACTCTTGTTCTTTTCCGATCCTTATGCTATTAGCGCATTCGAGGACTAGGGATCTGTATTTGCTTTATGTGCGATGTGGATGGATATCAAGTATACTATGGCGGAAATTATGATAACAATTATTATAACGGTGTGGCGATTATAGTGGCAGAGAATAGAAGAGCATCCGTTAAATGTTTTATACCTATTCCTGATAAAGTAAGTCTGTTTCAACCAAATTTAAAGCCATTTAACATAATTGAGGTTTATGCACCGACATCCGCAAGCAATGAGGAAGATTTAGAGGAAACAAACGTCAAAAATAACATTCCTTTTGAGTGATTTTAATGCCAAGGTTGGCGAAGGAAGATGCCAGAATATCGTAGAGAATTATGGCTTGGGCACCAGAAACTATCGTGGTGTGTTATTGAATTCTGGCAAGAATACGACCTCATGGTAATGAACACGCACCTTAAACCACCTTCGAAAAGGCTGTATACCTGAAAATCAAATACTAAGACGAGCAACAGAATTGTTCGAAATCAAATCGAATTTATTATGGTTCAATAACGTTCTAACAACTGCATTAAATCAGCTAAAACTTATTCAGGAGCAGACATTGCCTCTGATTACAACCCGGTTGTGGTTTTGATCAAGATATGTCTAAAAAGGGTCATCAAGAAGACCATCTGAATAAAATTGATAGATCTAGCTTAAACAACAAATCTCAAAGAGAAACTGTACGAAGAAATATAAATACCAAGAACCCATTAGTAGTTACGCAGAAGAAAGCTGGAAGAGAATGAAAGAATCGATAATTCGCATTTCTCATGAAAATCTGAAAAGAATTGTTATCCTGTTAATTCATTGTATGATCAAGTTAAATTACCTATGTACACCCATTACGATGAAAGATAGCCTATAATTTAACAGTGTCAAGTATTTAGTTGTTGTTACTGAAATTAAGCAAAGGGAAAAGTACTATATGAGGGGACAATGATCTGTCCATACTATGTTAAAGGACAGATACGTTAAATTAATATGGAGACACCCTAAGATTAATACTTAAATGCAAAACTGGATTAGATATTTGATTACCTTCTGAGGAAGTGGAGTGGTTAATTAATTGTAAACATTCAAGTTTATAAATGCCGGATTATCTTAAACTATAACGTGTTTTGGACATAATTATATGATCAAGCTCTATTGCAGTTTAACATTGCTCTAAAATATATGATGAAAATGAATTTTTAGCTTAAAAATGTATTTTATGAAAGGTGAATGCACGAAATATTCAAATTCAAGTGCATTTTCCATAAAAGCTGTTTACGATGAACTAGCTTTGTATCAGAATTTTCAAGAATCATCTTTTAACTTCTACTTTGATTTATATTGAATAAGAAAAAACTTTATTTTAATATTATCATTCTGTTTCAGGGCAACAAGAGGGATTAAAGTGACGGCAATATCAATTTGCAGTTCGTACCTGTTAGAAACGTAAGTGAAACTTGCTGACTTTTTAATGCAATAACTTGGTTTAGAAGCATTCTGCGTTTCTAATGATAGATGCTCCTCCTTGACCTACAGGAAATTACATTTCTCCCGTCAGACGTGGACGATTTATTGCAAGCTGCTTAATTTTAGAAACAAGAAAAAATATGACCAAACAAAAATAAATATCTACTAAAATAATATTAATGAGAACGTATAAACATTCAAGTTTATTATTCCACGTGATTTATTCTTCCTTTGGATTAGAGACAGTTTCGATTTTATAGTTACAGATTTAAACTAACAAAGTTGACCTCATGAGCTGTAGAACTGTTACGCTTTGTGAGCGGAGAACGATATTCTATAGTTAATAAAGGTATACGTATAATAAAAACCAAATTTTTAGACGAATTTATAGATTATTATTGCTGAAATCCTGTTAAGTTACTAATTCGAAATTTATAAAAAGCGCGTTTAGAGCGAAAAACAACGATACGAAGTTAAAATGAAAATTTCAAGAGATTTTTTAGAGCCTCGGAAAATCTAATTTATTGGAAAACAGTTGCGACCTACTTTCTGATAATAATTGTACACATTTTTTACAGGGCACTGTTTCCTTAAACTTTTATCTGCTCAATTGGGATTGAAAAAGTACTAAATTATATTTTCTGTGATCTAGAGCAGTGTATAAAATTGACTTTTAGTTGGCAGTAATAGATGTTTAATAACATGTTTTCATTGGATCACGTCGTCAGTAGCATCGTGTTTTAAAACTTTTAACCACGCAAAATTACAACCGTTTGCTAATAATCCTGATTTACATTTAATATATATTCTTTATATTTACCGTGTTTGCTAGATTCTATCGTAGATAAAATATTGTACGATACACATGCGTAAAGCATCTTTAGTCACTCGCTTAAAACGCGAGTGTGCGAGCGTTTTAACTCTGCCCCACTCGTGACCAGAGACTAGCTTTACGCACTTGTATAGTAAATTACTATTATACTACACTCGGCTTGGATTCGAGACGTCAAGCTATTCATTTACAACTTATTATGTTGTTGCTGTTTATTATGGACAAGGTCTAGACATGCAAAGGACCACGTACCTTAAACATAGCTGTTGTGGTCATATGGTCAAAGTCCTACTGAAAATGTAGCTGACTTATTTTGTTTAATTGTGAATTTATTTATATTTGACAGACTGAACTAAGAACATTTTGCACTCAAACGAAATTACATTAAAAATTTCAGGCTTTGCTGCTACCTTATACACTGAAGTTTAGATAAACAATAGAGAAAATACAAACAATGACAATTCTCAGGGTGTACAAAAGAGTCCCTTAGAATTATACAAACAGCTTGCTCTGCAAAATCAACAAGCTAAAAATAACAAGATAAGATTAACCAGATTACTACAAAATAACACATAAATATAAGAATGGAAAATCTTTGTAGTACGGTTTTTATGTCGCAGACTATTAAAATGTTTGTTTCATAAGAAAAAATAACAAACACCGCTGGATTGTGGCAATTAAGACCAAGTGGATGAACCCGAGGACTCTTTAGCGGCTGTGTTACGGAAAGTTGTTGAACTCTTGCTAGGTTTTCTATTGGAAAAAATCGATTGCAACACCAATTTGACATTATTAATTACTGTATAAGTAAATCGGTTCTTTCTCTCGATCGCTTTCTAGGGCGTCTTAAACTTCATCTTGCTTGTGGTGTCGTCTAAGTGTGTGGGCATTATTGATATTATTTAGACCTGCTGTCTTTCTACTTTTTGAGGTTCGTCACAAGACGCATGCACAAGTCATAGAGATACAAAGATAATTGTAAATATCCATCTATTGGTTAAAATAAACAAAATGAATGTACAGGTACACCTCAAGCAGAGCTGGGCAAATTACTTTTAAAAAGTCATTAATTACTAATTACCAATTACTGCCCCATGAAGTAATTTAATTACCAGAGATTCAATTACTCACAGGAAATACTAATTCAATTACTAATTACTTAGTAATTGTAATTGTACAACATCAATTACTTTCAATAAAAATTATTGTCATATGGTTGTATACAGGGTGTTTCAGAACGCTGGGATCAAACTACTAGGGGGTATTCAGTGCGACGGTAGAAGACATTTGAGTATAGGAACCCATGTCCGGAAATGTCTCCCTGGAGCACTGAGACTCTCTGACACGTTAAGACAATTTAAAAACAAAATGTGTTTTAATTACTCACATTTTCAGTCGAGTCCGCCAAAATTATGTGCGACGTTCAAACCGATGTATTGCAGTTGTAGGGCGACATTTTGTTGTGGTGATATTATGTACGAAAGACAGAAATAAAATGCATTCAAATGCTTTAAACTGTCTTAGCGCTCATAGAGTCCTAGTGTCCCAGGGAGACATTTCCGGGCATGGGTTCCTATACTCAAATGTCTTTTACCGTCGCACTAAATACTCCCTAGTAGTTTGATTTCATAGTTCTGAAACACCCTGTATAGTGGAACTTTCTTGCATGTTTTAGGTTATGTTGACGTCGGTTGACATTTATATATCGCCCAGCCGCCTACAAAAAGTCGTAAAACCATGGATTACCTTACTGCTGATTTCTCTGATTTTATTTGACGATTTTCATGTTTTTCACTGCCGATTTAAAAAAATATTATTTTTTCGAATATGAAGAAATGTCCAATTTCATTTTGGCTAGATTTTGTAATGGTATTAGAAAAAATAGCAACCTAAATATGTTATATAAGTGATTTTTTCATGTTCGTGATAAATTAACCACTCGCTTTGTATCGTTAGCTCGTAAATTAAATGTTGAAAAACTCTCACTTTTCTTAACTTGTAGAACAATCATCTACTATTAAATACGCCTGATATGAGGCTGAATGACAAAATTATGTAACTTACAGCGTGGAGCTTAATTGTTTAACAGCAAATTTCTATTTAGATTTTGTAGAACACTACGTTGTGATCCAATTGGCGTAACTTGAGCATTTTTTGTTGGCTCAGTTCGAAAATACTTTTTTACCCCTTTATACGAAAGTGACATTTTCTGTCACCTGTCAGGGGTTTCCCGAAAATATAGGTTTGGTTCCTTGGTCGGTTTCCAATGGCAGTGGGAGGGAATATAATACATTGACTGCCGTTGCCATTAGAGACGGGAGGCAATGTGATTAATAATAAATCAACTAGCCTCCTGGTTTTCATATTTAAATATTTTTGAATGCAGCTGAATACTAGAGATAGTCTCATCCTAAAATGCAAAAGTGTTGTTTGTATAACTCTGGACTAAAACGTCATTTCCTCCCTTGTATGAATACAATTGAATCGGTACTGGTACAGTTCTCGCTAACGATGAAGAATTAAACTACATTCGCGGGAGGGAATGATACATTTTCCTCCCTAGTAATATAAATAGCCATAAAAATGTGTTACGTAACTTTCGAATTTTAAAACAAAATATCAATTTGGTGTTGATCAGGAAATGTTGAAAATTGACAGGTGACTGATAAACCTAGTTGAAAACTGCTGATTGAAATAAGAATTTGTACATTAGAACAAAAACCAAAGACATTTGCTCAAGTATGTAACAGTGAAGTCAGTTTTACATTCAAGAAACACTTGTGACCTTGTGTTCAAAATGAAATTACATAAGGGTCGGCCATGAGTAAATAAAACTAATGTCGACAGCAAGATTTAGAGACAGCAATTTTTAGAATTTTCAATCACCGTATCAGCGTATAATATAAACTTACGACAGCAACAACAGTGATGACAGTTAATGAATTCTTAAGCTTGTTGTTGACATTATTTTTATATTCCATGGCCAACCCTTGTGTAATTTGTTTTTGAGCACACCGTATAAGAAACAGGTAAAAATACGTATTTCATAAAATTACTGCCAACACTCGACAATTAAATTGCTCAGGTTGCTTTCATATTTTTACTTCAAATTTCAAAATCTTATCAACATCTTTAATAAAAGCTATTGATTTTAAGTTTAGGGCAATAAAATATCTGAAATTACGTAAATTGAGTCACTATGCACGGTTGTTTTAGAAAACTAAATGGAATTTTGTGTAAAATCATTAAGAAGCCAATATTTGAATGCCTTCTAATTAGCATGAGGGTTTTGTATGTTCGTCCATCAACGCAGCACCCTGTATAACGTAAAGAAGTAATGTTGGATTAGGGGAGCGCAATTATAAGAAGGTCACGATTTTTATAAGACACTATTCCATATTTTTAATAATAAGCGAAGCTAATATGCTTCAGCAGTCCGTAAAAATTATGCACTAGGTGCCAGTATACAAAGCAGCGTATGAGCATTACAAGGCAAGAAAGCGACAAAGAATGGATAATATACAAAATGTTCAATGCAAGAATGCTGTAAACTTATGCGTCGTTTTTAAATTGTATTAGTACCATACCCCATAATGCAGTTTTGAGTCAACAAGGCATGGAATTTTGCCATTAGGTACATTTTATTTATGTGTTTACGCTGTTTAAATGTTGTTATCGGATTCTGGCCGTTTAGTTCAATTCCACACTCAAAAACTTAATTTTGTGGCCTTAACGCCTGTAACACTTACACGGCAGTATACCCCTATGCTAGTACATAGTTCAAAACAAGCAAATTGAAATGAATAAATAATTATTATGAAACAATATCGTCTAATGACGCTATTTTAAATTATATATTTACCGTAGGTATTGTAATCTGTAATGTAATTACCTCAAATATAGTTTTAGCGTCTTGCACCATAAATATTAGTGTCACTATTACAAGTTACAGATCACATCTACATACACGCACCAGAGCTCGTGCACGCGTCGTACAAAATGCAAAAGTTGCTGTTATTTGATTTGTCAGAGGAAATAATAAATTAAGCTTATACAGTGTGTCCAAGGTAAGGAGGGCCAGTATGGGGATTTCGGTAATTGTAAGAGATACAAATTTGGTTAAATGGGATGAAAGTCGTGCAATTAAATGACTAACAAAATGACGCCTAGAAGTCCTTGATATGATTTTTCGTTTTTGAATTATCTCAAGAAAACCGTTTCTGGCGTTAATATTAAAGTTAGAGCGAAACCAATTAAACTTTTTTATATCAACTCTTCGTCTTCGAGAAACCATCATCAACTTAATTTTTTAAATACGGTCCTGGTTTTGTTATGCCAAATTTATGAACCCCTTTTTTATTCTGAATTTAACAATGGACCACATATTATGGTTTAATTACGTTTCGAGCTTTTTTTTGATGATCATCGGAAAATTTTTAAGATACGGACCTGCATTTCTGATAATTTGGTAAAAATAAGTTCATACAGTCAGTTAAGCGTTTTTAGATGCCATTAAAATATTGGAATGCACATCATTGTCATAATTCTGATACATTCATTTAGTAACCAACCAATAACTATTAACAATAAACAACAAATAAATGAACAAAATATAGACTGAAAGAATAACAAAACGAGCATCGAAACAATGTAGGTAATACGTATTCAAAGCTTTGAAACTTTGAAATAGAGGAAGAACATAGAAGGTTGCTACTTCAAGCCTTTCAAAGCATAACGCCAGTATTGTTGAATAATGTTTTAGATTCTACAGTTAGAAGATGTTATTTATGCTTAAAGAATTATGTCTGTCTTTTGTTCATTTAGTTGTTGTTCATTGTTAATAGTTATTGGTTGGCTATTAAATGAACGTATCAGAATTATGACATTATGGGCCGGTTGCAGAAAGCAACGTTAAGTCTGGTGTTAGCTAACGTCACATCAAAGTGAACAAAAACGAATCAAATCTCAAATGTTTATGGTAACTAATACATTAGTAAACAAAATTTGATGCGATTTTGTTCACTTTGACGTGACGTTAGCTAACACCAGACTTAACATTGCTTTCTGCAACCGGTCCTTAGATGCGCATTTCAATATTTTAACGGAATCTAAAAACGCCTAACTCTCTGTATGAAGTTATTTTTACAAAATTATGAGAAATGCAGGTCCATATCTAATTTTGCCGATGATGATCAAAAAAAGCTCTAAACGTAATTAAACTATAATATCTTGTACATTGTTGAATTCAGAATAAAAGGGCTTCACAAATTTGGCATAAAAAAGCTAGGACTGTATTTAAAAAAATGAAGTTGATGATGGTTTCTCGAAGACGAAATGTCGGATAAAAAAATTGATAAAGTAATCATTAAGTCCACTAAAAGTTGCTATAAAGAAGTTTAATCAGTTTCGCTCTAACTTTAATATTAACCCCAGAAAAAAATAAAATAGAAAATAAAAAAATTCGGTTTTTTAGATAATTCAAAAACAAAAAAAATCATATCAAGGACTTAGGCGTCATTTTGTTAGTCCTTTAATTGCGCAACTGTCTTTCCATTTAACCAAATTTGTATCTCTTACAATTACCGAGATCCCCATACTGGCCCTCATTATCTTGGACACACTGTATTGTGCCGGGAATGCGCTATTGCGATTTCCTTAATATGTAACTTAATACCTTATCTTATTTTTTGCGTAATTTCAACTACCACAGGTAATTCAAGTACTTGTACAGTAATTTAAATACTTTAAGCGTAATTTAATTAGACAAAAGTAATTAAGTATTGAATGCTGTAATTAATTACTTTCAAAAAGTAATTTTCAAGTGCTTTGTAACAAAAATGGCAATTCCCAATTACAATCACCGCATTTTGAAAAGTAATTGAATTCCAAGGCAAATAAACAAAAAGCAATTGAATTAATTACTGCCCAGCTCTGACCTTCCTTAAATATGCGGGATTAATAAGGTTGTAACGTTTCGCCCAGCGCAAACGTGATTTTGAAATTAATAATTAATTCGCGCGTTCTCCTTGGTGTAATTCACGTTATAAATCGGAGCGTTACAGCTTTAGTCCGCGCGGAAGGCGATAAGCGACATCATCGCGGGCAGACGCAGGGATTCCTCCGCTCACCTAGGGTAAGAATATCCTTCTCCAGCGAACCGGCTCGAACCGCTGATTACGCCAGCCAGCGTATATAAGGAAAAATCGAAGCCAGTTTAAAACAGAATTTTTCCCGAACATTTTTCCCACCTGACTCCGCTCAGGAGGGCCTCCAGGCCCTTCGAGAACTTTCGTAGAATTATCCTGCTCCTTCTCCCTCACCTAGTCTTACCAGGATGGTTCCATTGTGCGCTATCCGGTAATAATCCTGCCAAAACTACCCCTTTGTTCATTCTCACTAGGAGGGTTCCGTTGTGGGCTATCCGGTGATAAACCTGCCAAAACTACCCATTGATTTTACTGATCAAACCACCTCGAATAATTGTGCAGGTCTCAGCTACTCGGCGGACACTTTAAATCCGAGAAACCAATTCGCTCGAGTCAAAACGTGACATTAGTCGCCCTCGAAACTATTATATACGACCTGGGGGACGTAACGCGAGAGCGGCCCGAAGTTCATCTCAGAAAGTCCACCCTGTAGGTGGCCGCAACAAAAGCACGACATCCATGCGATGCCGCATTAATAATTTTGCAAATTCCATTTTCGTGTCATTTCAGGCCGCACATTAGCGGCGAACCGGTGCTAAAATTTTTCCGGCAAATCGCCGCCTACGAAGCCCGAGCGTAAATTTAATTATAATACCACTCACCTGGAATTCTAAGGTCCTGAAGACGAGAAACTGATATCCTCGGCCCGGCCGCCTATCAGCTCGACACATTCCACACACCTGCGGACTGCGATAACACCAGGTATGCCGCTTATTTAATATTATTTTACCTGAACTTTTGCCCGATTTAAAATTCGAAGTCGAGATTCATGTTTACGTGCCGCTGTCAATGGCGGTTCCACTAATCAAATGACATTGCAGTCTTCAACTTTGACGTTATGTCTACGAGTCAAGTGATGTACTCGATGCATAACCTGGTCCATAATTAATTGACAGGGCCCGAATTCCAGGGAGCGAAACCTGCCTTTAGAAGAGAACCGTTTGAGTTATAAACGTTATTATAATTTAATTTCCTGATTTTGAATACAATTTAATTTGATATGTATATAGTTAAAACTTATTATACGTTTAGAACGCTAGTACGCTCAGTTTAACTAATAACGTGCAGACATCTCTATCGCAGAAAATCACGCCATGATCGAGGAAAGCATTTCGCGCCAAAAATGCAGCTGCAAGAATATGTGGTGAACTATCTGGATACACGGCAAGGGTGTGAGGCAAGTACGTCTGCATTCTCCCTTCCACTCAATCAACCGACTCATTCTAACGCCGCTTTCTGGCCGCTACTTTGCACTAAGCAACGGTCCACCGTAGGATCAAAAACAGACTATATTGATGTACGGTGAAGCCGGTTGCAGGTAGGTACAGGATTCTCTACGAGACACAACGATCTGAATTCGGAAAGAAAACGCGGGATGTTCACCAGGCCTTAACAACTTGCATGGATTGCAGCTTAAATTTTTTTTTCAGTTCTAGTTTATATGGCCATGATTAAAAATTTCTTTATGCAAAAATTTAGTAAAAGAATGCAAATCAAGCATACATTACATTCCATTGTTGAATTAAAGTTTCTACACTATTCTTGTTTCAAGGCGAAACCATGTTGGTGTTGCTCGTTCTTATGTATCAAAATTTAATTTAATTTAATTACGGAAAATATACTGCAAGTTTGTGGAAAAGTTGTTGAAAATTTCCTGTCAATAATTTAGAGTCATCTTTCTACACACTTCATCAAAACTTGCTGAAAGCTTGATTTTTCTGCAAACTCGATAGACAATCCTAGAATTTATTGCAATTTCGTTAAAGGATTGTCACAATTTGTCACAACCTGCCGATGAACATCGACTATCAGCTATACGTTTATTAATGTTTGCGAAAAATTTAATGAGTCACTATAAACTTACGAGAAAAATTACTACATCTCCGCGAAGGATCTGTTGAGTTTACTGCAAATTTGCTGAACTTTTATTGTAAGCTTAACAGGTTACGGCTTAGAGACACTTTACTGCAAAGTTTCTGAACTGTGACATGTAATTAGGGTTTTTGAAAACTTATAGAAAATTGCCTACAACATTTTTTGGCAATTTGCTGAAAATTAGCTGTAACATTGCTCAATTTTATAGAAACTTCGCTAAAGAAGCTGCAGAAAATATTAACGTAACCTTGTAGTAAAGAACCGCAATCGCTAAAATTTTCTCCGTTATTTGCTTAAGATGTATGTCAAGCCAAGTAGAAATGAACTTGAACCCAGTTCGCTGTCCTTCAAATTGGAAGAATATTTCATCATAACTTCCTTTATCGTACACAATGATTTAGAACGTGCAGCTTTGTCTGAGTTACTGTTACAGTTACTGAGTGTGTCCACACACTCAGTAACCGAAAAATTACAATTGCATCTGCTCTCTTGCTCTGAAAAGTCTTGGGAAGTACGATAAATGAATAATTATACGTGTAAGATTATTGTTTTGGAGGTAAATTATGGCAATGAATTTAGAAAATACTTATTATTTTATTAATGAATGATTTTTACTATTGAAATAGTAGAAAATCAATAAGTCGTAACATATTTAATATTTTAAAGATTTAAAAAAATAAAAAACGTTTTGCAACTTATGGTTGCTTCATCAGTTGTTTTAAAACTAGTATATTTAAAATTAAGTTTTTCATATCTGAAAGGAATAAAATTAGAAATCTCTTTATTTATATAGGGTGATTCTTGACTTATACTCATAATTGCGAGGAATAACAGTTCGTTATGTGTAGTGATGGGCAATTAAAGAAAAGTGTAGCAAATGTTGTTTATTAACGGAAATAACGAATTAACTAAGTTGAGGGTAGTGAACTAGTAAAATATAAAATTATCGCATTTACCTTGAATTGTATTTGTCACTCTCCGTCACTAGTTGTCAAATAGGGTCTTTTTTTATTCGTAAAAAATTATGGCACCTAACTTCACTAACGGAGAACTCATAGACATGTTATTAACGTATGTTCCATAAGTTTTGAGAAAAAAATATTAACAGCTATATTTTATATTGCTTTAATTTTATATTAACTCAACTACAAGTAATTATTTCTACAGCTATATTTAATAGAATTATATGATTAAGGGCCGGTTTCTGAAACAAATTTTTAACTGACCGTTAACAAACGAACCCATTAATTTAACTGATCCGTAAAATTACGTCGGGTTTCTGAAAACAATCTCCATTAGTTTATAGACCGGTTAACTAACTACGGGTTCTACACTGAACTAATAGTTATCAAAAAATGCGATAGATGCGCTACTATCGCCTCCGTCAAAATTGACAGAAAATTCAAAACTTTTTGTGTTTTGGGTGAATCATTTTTGTTAAATTATGGACCCCAAGCGAATGAGAGGAAGAATTTCACCGAGGGGGAAATTCTTTCCTCTTCAAGGTGGTTACCACCAAATATAAGTCGATCTTGGAATTGGAAAATAACCAATCCGATGCGGTAATCACCGCAAGAAGGGATTTGGCTTGGCAATAAATTGCCAGAGAATTTAATTCGCAAAATCAAATGGTCCATCGAACTGCCAAGCAGCTTCATGCGCTGTACGATAATTTAAGAAAAAAACATTCTGAGCACACGCGAGTACCAAAGTGCTGCCAAAATAACTGATTCTGTTATATGAAAGTCTTCAAATCTTTCAGTTCTTGTTAAAAACACCAAAATGTCTCGATACACGCTAACACGTGCAAAAGAAACCGTCTATTCCATCTCCGGCGAGCAAACGCAAGTGCTACTGCTAACGTATGCTTTGCTACATATTTGAATTATTGGTGGTCTAGGCACATTTTGTTACATGAAAATCTTGGGATCTATATTAAATTGGAACAGCAACAATACCAAACGACGCCAAAACAACGGTTTCACGGTTTTTTTTAACCTGGGCTGTCACTTAATTTAACTGACCACATTGCTGCGTTAATTTAAATGTGCAAAAATGCACAGTTAAAGTCAAATTGACCTTTCAGAAACCCATTTATTGCTTTATGGAACAGTTAAACTAACTGGCCCGATAAATTAGTTTCCAGAAACCGGCCCTAAGCTACGGATAATGGTCCTAGTTCTTCAACGCCAACTAGATTAAAAGCATTGTCCTATAATAAGCTACATCGGATTTTTTTCTTAAAACTTATGGGACATACGTTAATACCATGTACATGAGTTCTGCGTTGGTGAAGGTAGGTGCCATATTTTTTTTGCGAATAAAAGAAGCTCCGATTTAACAAATAGTGACATATGGTGTCATTTACAATTCGAGGTAAACGCGATAATATTATATTTTACTAGTTCACCACTCTCAAAATAATTAATTCGTTATTTCCGTTAATAAACGACTTTTACTACACTTTTTGTTAATTACCCAAACCCTAGTTTCCACACAGTTTATGGTTTCTCTTTACACCTATCAATCATAAATATGTGTGCCATTAGATGACAAAATAATACAAATACAAAATACAAAATAGTCTGACTATGTAATATGATAAATATGTTACAGTTTATATGTATAAGACGACAACAGTAAGTAACTGATATGTAGGGATTTACAAACTATAAATATTACATATACTTGAATAATTTATTTTTTGTCTTAGTCAGTCATAGAGTATGGCAAGTATTGTAGAAAAGATAATCTTGAAATTGTAGGAATGTTTATATAGAAATCACACTCAATACAGATATCCTTGTGAGTGTTTAATGCACTAATCTCAAACGAGTTATTCTATTTTTGCAATTAAACAGCATACACGAAATTTTATTCTATATTTTTGAAATTAATCTCAGAAAGAAGGAGGGGAGAGAGCCAAGATTTTACAAAAAATTGTGATTGTCAAGTAACAGAGTTCACCCAAATAATTTTTCCAAACATGTCACAAGTAAGATAAGAGATTTATATATTACATACTTTGTTACATAGTATATCAAACGAACATGAGCTGGAAAGGTGCAGGTCAAAGTTTTAATATTTGTTATATACTGCTTGTGCTCAAAATACTGTCACTAATATAAACTGGCAAGTACGAAAACGCGTTTTATCTTGCAGCAGTGGAACTTTCGAATCAGTTCTAATCCATCTTTCTCTCGGGGAAACCGAGTGCTTACTATCAGCTTGCAGTCAGAGAAATGCCAGTTTCGTTAAGATACTGGAACTGGGATAAGTTGAACGTTTCTGAACTTACTAATACTCGTATTAACCTTTAATTAACATTTACTGGCCTATAAAAGTAGACTAGATATCGATTTCATTGTAAGCTCACAGATATGAATTCGCAATCCATTGTGCTCTAGTTAATAGCTTTTGAATTTTAAGTTTTGCTCATTTCAACTAACTGATCTGCGATGAATCTGCGCTTCTTCAACTAATATTGATTTGACATTTGCATTAAAAGTTTGGAATATTTGATAATTCAACAACACTACATATGCACTACCGTTATGTTATTTAGCTGACAATTGATAAATAGAGCTAACAAGAGGAACCTGAATACAGAATGAGACTAAAGTTACAATATTTGTTTTCATTGGAAAGTGACGATGGAGCCACTTTGTCTTCTGCTCGTTTTCTTAATACGGTAAGTAGTTTGACGAAGCAGCAAAGCATGTACAAGCAACTGTAGAACACAAAAGAAAAAGAGCACTAATAAATCAAACTGTATTTAAGAAAGAGTTGTAACGACTAAAGTAAATAGAAAGTTGACATGTAGCATGACTGAAATAAACAATTGGAAGAAGCCAAGCAGCTGATTATGCAAGATAGTAGCTCTATATGGGAAGATGACAACGGTAGTGCCTGTTAGCAGAAGATACTTTCGAAATTGCAGACCTTGGGCCAGAATATGGAATTTGCTTAGAAGTGTATATAGCAAATGCGATGTTAGTGCTAAGAAAAAATTAGGGTGTGGTAAGTAATAAGTTGATTTAGATTTTTGAATGTCAAATTTATATTTTTAAAAAGTTAATTTTCTGCAGTTGCTATCAAAAGCGTGGCAACTAGACCGGTTGCTTAGATAAATTTGTTATTTTACAAGGAAAAGAGTGTATTTTCGAAAATGAAGGAAAATACCTGCATTTATGCAGTTTTACAGAAAATAATTTGTATACGAGCATAAATTGTCAAATGTTCGGCAATTACTGGTATAACGGCTGTTGGCTGAGTGCAAATTAAATAATTAAATAAATAAATAAATAAATAAAATAAACTGATATAAAATAATTAAAATATTGTCATCTGACATTAACCTTTTCGGGAGTGCCAACATCCTCGATTTGGTGCAGATAATCGGTATAATTATCCATTAGCTGTTAAAGTCCTTCAATGTAGGCGAGATCTTCATAAAAGATTTGACCAATGTTGTACGTTGTAGACTGGATTAAAAATCATCTGAAAGGCAAAGTTAATGAGAAATAAATCAATTCATTTAATTTATAATAATTACTTAAGCGAAGCTGATAATTCATATATAAAAGTGCTGTCGAATTCAGAAGTTAACCTAACTGTCAACTTAAAATTCGTATTAAAAAAAAGTAGTTTAACGGAAAATTTTATTTTGAACAGAAAGAGCCGTTAGAAACTTATTCCAGTCATATAAGGGCATGATCATAACTGAATCAGAGCTCTCATGTTTAAAAAGGATTACTATTAATCTGGTACAGAAGTAACTAACAAAACATGACTGATACACAGAAAAAATTAATAAAGCAAAAAGTGTATAGCCCCCTATATTTGAATTTAGAGGTTAAGTCAATCTGGACGTTCAAGAGAGTAATAGTTTGAGAGATGATGGCTGGAAGGTGATTATGAGAACACACAAAATGTGAATAAATAAAATTCATTCGGTAATCGGCCTATAATTTCAAAGCATATTCTTTATTATTAAAAAAACTTTTGCATCCTATTGATTAATTTTATGTATCATAATTACATAAAAATTTTGAACCTCAACTGTAGTTTTTAAATTCTGGCTTTATTTTGAATATAATGTTTTTTTTTAATTTAACCCCTTTATTATACAATCTGTCCTTATAAACAAGGGACAATAAGTATTTCGTATGTTTATATCATAAGTAATACAAGTAGCAGTTACTAACCACTAAATGTTAATGGAAATGCAGGGTCAGGCTCCAATGAACCCCCTGAATATAATTAAGTTTTATATTTACCGTAAACGTTCGTATATTTATTTGGGAACTGCTACTCCAATATAGCTTTTTATGTTGTACTTTTTTATGCACTTTTATGCACTACCGAGCATTGAAACTGAAATTATACTGCCCCTAAAAAATGTGTGAGGTTTTGTTTATACGCCAGTCGGCGCTTTTTCATTTGTTGCTACTTTATTCCCGTATATTTTCACTTAACCCTGTTAAAATCTCTAGCTAACTCACGGCTAGCTCCGGTTGCAAAGTTGGCTGCGTTTGATAATTTTTTAGTTATTAGTCAGAGTAACAATATCCACTTTTCGTTCGCCTGTGATATTTAAATCCACCCTGTGTATTTAATTTCAGTAAAAATTGAAGAATAGAATTTTCATGAACTTCAAAACCTATTATTAGCTTTACCAAACATCTTATATTCATAATCGTTCACATGCATACAGAACGCTTTCTCAAGCACGTAAACCAATAATTTTGCATTGATTTTCAAGAAAGAAAACAGAAATCCTGAATACTTTTTCCCGTGAGAAGGAACCCTTTTGATTCCTATTGCTATTCAAGGTTGTTTAAAATGCCAAGGTCATAGGTAGCGCCAAGTTCAGTAATTAAGTAACTTGTTCCTGTGATAGCCCTACTATTAGCGAATTGGCTGCTTGTAGACATGATGAGTACGTTCGATGACTGCTATCTGAACTAAACATGTGTTTAACGATCACCATTTATATAGAACGTATTATTACGCTAGAGAATTATAATGAAACTAATTAGTAAATCATGTATACTAATCTTCTACTACAGATTTTATCCATTATAAGGAAGGGGATAGGCGTAATTTATATATTGTTCTCATTGCCAAGGTCGGTTCTAAGGGTGTGCCACTCTATATGACGTTAAGATTTAACGACTATTCAAGAGGGGAATACAAATTATTCCACAAACCACGCTGAAACGTGTGATGTAAAGGGTATTCAATTTGCGTTACAACTTGAGTTAAATTAGACAAAGTTGTAGAATTTACTACTAGTAAACTAGTCTGCCGGTTATTTTAAAGTTTTGTAAAAGCTTCTCCATATAAGTTTTGTTTTGAACTTTTTAGATTTTTAAAATTATTTTGAATTTCAAACCGCTGGGAGCCATTGTCAAGTTTATTTTTCTTTATCAACAGTATATGTGAAGACTAGTACATGAAGCTCTTGCAAGTTAAACAACTATATTAAATATTTGCATTTGAGAGTATGGCGTGTCAGTACACGTTTCTCTTAAAGAGTGTGTAAACCCAAACCATTTTTAATCGAAAATATGAATAGACTCTGTTGTGGACAGTCCATGAGTTCCCAAACATAGCTCTGCAGTTGAGTTCGCAGGTAAGCCAAGTTCTAATCGAAAACTGGCTACCCTTATGAATATGCAGTGTTACCTCAGAACTGAAAATTATATTAGGTATGTTATATTGGCACTTACAGAGCATTGAGGCTGTTGAGGACTCTCAGAGGCGACTCCCTATGAATTTAGAAACAAAGCATCAATTGGTTCAATGGGCAACATTTAAATCACATTCCCCATTCGAGAATTCGCAATTGGAGAGAAGAACCGATGCTTTGAGCCAAGTTATGCGACAACGCTTGTTACTACGACTTACCTGGTGCTCTGTCTGCTAAATGTTGTACGATTATTAACATGGGAAGATATAGTAAAAAGGTAAACAAAACATCTACTAAATATTTCCAATATTAACGAAGTTACATTTACATAAACCAATAATAAAAATAAATGGTTCTTTGGGACATACTTCAAACACTAGCTACTCTGTTATTCTAATTATTTATACACAAAACGCCTGAAGGGCCAATAATTTAATAAACAGTGTCCCTAAAGGGGCCTACGGTTTTCTATAGCAAAGTTTGGAAGACGCAACTCAAACAATTATACAGTTAAAACTGCAACGTTGAATAAACGCGAACCACTTACGTAATGCATTTTTTATCAAACGCACAATGTGCATGCAACAAACAATTCCTTTATCTTAGCAGTTGGAAAAGCGCACTGAGTTGACAGTATGTGTCTTGGAGAGCGTAGTTGCAAGGCTCAAGAAAGGGTCGATAAGGGTATTTCTTCGAAGAAGATGGCCAAATCAAGAGTGCTGCTATAGACGGTCGAGAAAAATGACAATGCTCTTTACCAAATATATTTGGTTCCCTACATTACGTTGATAATAATTTCTTGTCTGATACACTGCGATTAATTCAAGTAAATACTCCAAGCTGAATTCTGAATAGCTGAGCTGCTTACGCGGGAAACGGGAGCCACGCGCTGGCTTATTAGTAAACTCCTACTGAAAATGGAAAGAGTCTCCCAGTACGAGCGTAAGGGGTTAAAATACGAAAATTATTCACAATACAATGTTATCCGTTTGACAGGGGTGGTTCAGCTGTAACCCGAAGCATACTCACAATTCCGTATAAATTAATAAACAGGGCCGAACAGGGTACAACTAGTGCGCTAGAAACGCAAAATAACAAATAATTATAAATAACAAGAGCATGTAATGAATAGAACAATAGTACTAAATAACGCTAAATGACGTTTAAACATTATAATAAAAACTCGACGAAGCTTGATGAGCCCCTGTCGAGAGCGATAAAGTAAAGTAAAGTCGCCAAACGAAATCTTTCACAGAAGACAGTCGAAGCGGACCGCGGAATTCTTAATCAGAGGTGCAGAGTGGCGCTGGAGCATTTGAGAAAGACAGAAAACATGTAGGCGCCTAGCAGGTTATATTACCAAATTACTGTAAGCAGAAAGCATCGACATAGGGGAAGCGGTTGACAATTTCGCGAAATTTAGAATGACCGCCAAAGCGAAGACGGATTATAATTGACAATGTGGCTTACCCCATAGATAAAATTAGCTGATAAGGAAATTTCGGTTTACAAGTACGCAGCTAAACTACTTTGTTATCATGACTTGAAAATAATCTTCCAATAATATCACCTTGATACCAAATCTACATAATTGTGAGTGCAACAAAATTTCAAATTCAAATTTGCACAGGGCAGGCAAAAGATCTTGCCAATTAAAATGATGTATTTTAACCACTGAGAAATCGGGAGACGAAAGAGCAGGACAATTATGAAGCTGTAACAACCGGGTGCGCCGCGTTGTTAAGGTTTGACCTGTAACAAATTTGTTCGAATGATCGTGCAAAATAAGCAGGCAAAACCTCTGGCTACTTACTTATGGTTTCTAAGTTACTGTTCATTTGGATTGGTCAAGTTATAAATTTGATTCAAATAATTTTTCCAAAATTTTACAAGAAAGATGAGATATATTACATACTTTGTTAGTATATTAAATACAGTTTAAAGGTTTTTGTATACTGTGTGTGTTCAAAACACTGTAAGTAATGTAAAACGACAAGTAAAGAATGCAATTTATCTTAAACCAGTATAACTTCCAGATTAGTTGTAATGCATCTCATTGTGGGGAAGCCGAAGGCTTACTATCAGTTTGAATTCTACGGAAATGTCAGATTCGTAGGGATGGTGTAACTAGAATAAGTTTCAACCGAACGTTTCTGAAGATAATAATTTTAACTTTTAATTAACATTTACTGCTCTATACCAATATCGATTTCAATGTAAGTTTGCAGACGAATAAGTGAAAAGCTTGAAACTGTACTAAATTACATTTAAATGAACGTAGCATTCGAAGAAATCCATATTTGAAGTAAACCAATTTGCAATTGTATTGTGCTATCACTTTTCGTTTGAATGTATACGCTTGTAAGTATAATTTCCATCTTCACAAAGTACGTATTTAGATGCGTTGTTATTTTTGAGAAACTCAATGCACCATTCAATTTATGACATGCTTTTTAGGACCACTTCGTGTATGAAGGAACTAAAGAGAGTATTAGAGATTGATGTTGAAGTAAAAAATAGTCTCTGCTCTTCGTTTTAAATTGTATGAGGGTAATTTAATTGTGGTCGTAGTAAATGGCCGAGAAGCCTAGCAACATTATAAATCAGTAGATAAACGTACATTTCATATATTAAAGAATTATATGAAAAATGGACGTTTTGCTCCCAAACGTTCCACCTATTACAGCTTATTAGTTTCGTGGCTTTCATGGTTAGTATACGCTCAGTCGTCGCTTTCATGTGCATAGTTTTGAATGACTTGTGCACGTTTAAGTTTGAATTCTTTTGCAATTACGATTATATGAATTCAGTTTAAAGGCGACGTTACTGGAAGATTATTTCCACATTATTATAACGAATTACTTAACTTGCATATCCGGAAGCCGCAATCAGTCTTAATTCTACTTACTGGTTAAGTCATGTGAGCGATTAAACCCGAATTTTCGTTTTGGAGACCGTTTTAACTTTCTTCTATATCGATGATTCTTGTTTGGCTTGTTTTGCTAACAAAATTCCACTTCTAGTGATACATAGTTGTACTTTGACTTTATTTTAGCTATTCGTGGCCTAATGGACACCTACTAATACGTATGATGCCCTTCTCATGTGCCCTGGTGCATCTCTGCACATGTAATTAAGAACGCCAGTTCGATTGATTTTTAGTGCCATTCACAACTGTTCTGGTACTTCACACCATTGGTGGGTGCTTTAAAATCATTTACCTGACGTACTATAGTCTTTTAATCTTCGAGGCAAGTTCGATTGATGCTAGTGGTCAACTTAACATAAAACTTTAGCTTGTAATCATAATAATTGCGACGTAGTTAACTTTTCCATTTTAGCAAGCACTATTACAGAAGTTTCCTAAGCCCCTTCGAGTTTTTATTAGTTTTTGTAAATGTCATTTACCATTATTTATTAGTTTGAGATTACAAAATATTTTTTGAACAATCTAGCACCATATTTTCTACAAGTTTTCATCAAGTTTTTCAAGAATTACAAGTTTGGGATATATTCTAACTAAATTTATAATGAACCTGGTTTTTTCAGTGGAGGTGTTCCTAATTATTGGCAATTTTTGATCAAACGTTTAAAAAAATTGGCATTCAAAAATTGCAAATGTCTAATAACTAAAGAGTTTTCAAAACTTTCTCAGGAATAAAATTTGTAAAAAGATTAGGAAACATCAACTTTTGTAAAAAATGCATAGTAACGTTGCAGCATTTTTTAGCAAGGTCGTAATTAATTTCTAGGAAGTTTTATTTCAGGGTTTTAGAAGATTTTTCAGAATTCTGCATAAACTTAACATTAACTCCAGCAACTCTTACATTTGGCAATCAGTTACGCCAACAATGTTCCCTTAAAAAATATCTAGTATTATACTTTTCCTACTAGCAAAACAAATCTCAAATCTATTTTTTTGAACATATTTAATTCTGCAACCAAAATGCACTTTAATTGGATAAAAAGTGGTATGAAAATTATATAACAGAATTTACATAAAGAAGAAGAATAACAGATGGTCTTAAATTTGATTGACATGAATATGTGTCAGTAGCGTCACTTCATTAATTTCTGTACCGTAAAAGTTAAAGCAGCTAGCTTGGCGTATGTACATGTAAGAAAGTCGTTTTATTAACATGCCTTTTCAATGTAGAACACATAACATAACTCGACAGCAAAGAATATCATCAAAAATGCATTTTAACACGTCATAACCTTTATTTGATATCTGGAGATGAAGTTTTGCAACCTGAAGTAAAGAATGGAAAGCGTGTCGGTGATTTATTATTCAAAATTTCATGTCATGTGAAACCAAGAAGAACGCGTGGAAATATCATGGCAGTTGAAGTGGCATGGCATTTAAATTAACTTGCGTTCTGTGACTTTCCAGTGAGAAGTAATTCGTGTTAAGGTTTCCTGATATTGTAGACGCTGAATTTGATACACCTCTTGGAAAATACGAACAATAGTTGAAGAAGCCGAAAGTTGAACCTTTTACGTAACAACTGCACAATTTGTCGAATTATAAATTCAATCAATCGAAGGAGATTAGGGAGCAGGAATTAAAGGGGTTCACGTTTAGCACGATAATTTAATTATTTCATTTATTATTCACTCTTAATAGCATTTTCATTAGGGGTCGTTACAGGTGACTTTAATCTTGATACGAAAGAAACTGTGTTGTGGAATAGAAATTTTTGATTTACACTTTAGGGGTTAAGGGCTCATCAGCGGGTGAGTGAAATTGCTAAGTGGGAGTATAAAAACCAACATATTGTTGTACGTATTTTAAGCGATTTGATGTGAGATATATGTTTTTATTAGAGAGCATACGACCTCAGCGATATTTGTTTAAAACTTCGAAAATTTTATACAAGTTTAAAATCTTTGTCGCAACCAACCTAAAGCTATACGAAACGTATCATAAACCTACACAACTTTTGTAAATGCAGCAACCGCTTTCGTTAAAGAAAAGTCGCAAAATTAAGAATAGTCGAGTATTCCCGCCGGATGTATACAAACAAGCTAACTTGGGAACCTAATGGGATGATTACTTTACCAGTTTGTGTAGAATATTAATAAAACAACTAAAAGATTTTTCTTTGCATGTGGGTTTACTATTAGTATCCGCGCTACCGATAAAAGCGGTTGCGTAACTACCCGTCAAGATGGCGAAGCGAGTTTGAATGTTGCCCCTGGCAATTATTTTTAAAGTTATCGAAAGATGTGGATCCAAACTTATACCCCTTGTCAAATTTAAATCTGAAACGTCACATTATTAACCCTCTTCACGACGGTATCGCCATCTCTAAAAAGCGATTGTCAGCTCCTTTGCAAATTCCCATTAACTGTACTCGTCGCACATATGGCACGACCATGTGTATGACATAATATGATAAGGGCCATAGCATATTGAAAGAACTGGCTAAACAGGTTACGACGAAGAATGAGTGTGTCTTGTGGAGCCGGCATCATAAACAACGCATGATGAAAACAGCTCCATGCCAATTCTGATGTGCCGAAGTAATAAAATAATGATGGACACTATTGCAACTATTCGCAAGTATCTTTAAACGTCCATAAAACCATATTAAAATAGCGCCGAAATAGCTGTTCTTAAAAGCACACGCGTTAAACTGCCTGAAGCTGGTCTTGTATGAAGCCGGATCTATACAAGATTGCTTGCATAAAAACTTAACACAATCCACATACGTAAGCGTCTTCCTTTAAGCGCGATTCATACACAAATGTTGAGACTGCTTATCGTTTTAAGTTGCAAACTTTTCTTGTAGGTATTACGTTAATGGCCAATCGGGCCATAAAAACTGCTGCTCCATCAAACCTTAAACGGCGTGACGCGTGAAATTTCACCACGCACCACGATGCGGGGCGAATTGCACTGACTGCTAGCTAGTGCTTTGATGCCGGCTGACGGCATGCATATACAATAAATGTCACAAATATAAGTGGTTGCTTCTCAATTTGTGTACTATTCAGGTACATCATGTAAATGTCGCTTGTTGGACAAACAAATGCTGTTTGCTGCACTCAAACTTAGGCACCAAACTCCAGGTGCTGTAAAGCCTCAACCGCTTTAATTGATTTCGCCAGAAGCACAATTACAGACAGACGGATCTAGGCTACGTCCGCAAACAACTGCTGTTTCAAACGAACCCGCATGTGATGCGCGAAAGATCTCGATGTGTCGCTAAACACACACAAATTGAACATGGTAGGATCAGTGCATATTTGACTCTGCTAAATTGCAACTTTTACTCTAATTAACAATAAACAAGCATGCAAATTCATAAAAAGTGGCTAGACATGTTGGCATAAAAATAAATTATTTAGACAAGGGAGCCAGACTCCCGTTTCATAGTTTACAACTTAGAATTTGAAATGGCATCTAGCAGCCCTACAGCTGAGTGAAATGTTCATCAAATTAAACAATGCAAAACGTTCAGCAAGAATTGCCTATCCGATTCTCGCTTGGCATGCAAGCAGTGTAGACGCTTGTGCTTGTTGCTCTGATAGCCTACAGAAATCGTTGTAAAATGACTTTTACGCGGGAACAGAAAGCCTAGATTGCAGACGTAATTAAAGAAACCGTTACAGCTCTATTGATGGACGATAATTTTATCAAAAGAATAATGGACAACATGTGGACAAAATTCGAGGGTAAGTTAGAGCAGATGAATAAAACACTAGAAACGACTGTAACAAATCTGCAAAGAGAAAATGAAGACCTGTCTATGCAGCTGGATCATATGCAGCAGTATTCCAGAAGAAATTGCATCCGCGTCTTTGGGCTCCAGGAAAGTGCTGGTGAGAACTTAGAAGCTAAAGTTATTTCTATCGTGAAACAAAAAGCAAACGTCAACATTTGTGCTGATCATATTGACCGTTGTCATAGACTTGTTGCTCAAACGGTTAACAAAAAACCTCGTGCCATAATTATAAAATTTGTTAGTTACAAATACCGAGATATTGTGTTTAAAAACAAAAGATTCTTTAAAAACACTGGTATCACAATAAAGGAAGACCTGTCCAGATGCCAATTACAAGTTTTCAAGGCAGCTTGCACCAGCTTTGGCTTCAAATGTGTGTAGACAATTACAATTTATTCCGTCACTAATCTAAAAGATTTGAAAGGTGCCGTGCAAAAAGCATAACCACCTCATTTCTAAAATCAGCTTACCATTTAATCTAATGTGCAGGTAGCTAACCGGCTAATAATTAGCTATGCATTTTTTTTATATGTACTTCAGTTTAGTTGAATAACCTGTCGCCTCAAACGGCCAGTATTGGCTATCAGGAGTAGCAGTGCTTACATTTAATAGAGCAGAACAAACTTATTTTATTTACATTGTTTGGCCTTGCTTAAACTTTAATTTGTGTTTTTTTTATTTATATTTTAGTCTATTTTAGTGTAAACTATAGGATATTAATTGTTTAGCTCTGGAACGGAAACATTTTTACATAAAAATATACTTAGCAATATAATTGAAATTCCTGGTTACAGTGTAATACGGAAAGATCGACCTACCTTTGGTAGTGGTATTGCATTGTATTCGAAATCATCTATTGAAATTAAACAAGTTCATGCAACAGATGTTTTAGAATTTGAACAATTATGGATTGAGTTCGTTGTTCACAAGCATAAATACTTACTAGGTACAATTTACTTACCGCATCGAAGCAGATATCGGTTATTGATCACTTTGAAGTAATATGCAGTAATCTGCTTCCTTCATACGATACTGTATTATGTGTAGGTGACTTTAGTATTGACCTTTTGGAACCTGATAACACTGAATCTGAACAATATTTATCTATGTTAGACAGTTTTGGATTCACTCAATTAATTAAGGGATCTACTCGTATAACTTCCAAATCAGAAACGCTTCTTGATCATATATTAGTAAGTAATTCCGATATCATTGCTGGATCTGGTACTAAATACCTAAGCGCTTTTTCAGACCATGAACTTGTTTATTGTAACCTATTATTAGAAACATCAAAACTGCAGCCTAAAACATACACATTTAGGGACATTTCAAATTTTGACTATGATAATTTTGAAAATTATATTCAAGCTCTTAATTGGAGTAATATTTACAATTTAAATGGTGTCAACGACAAGGTAAATTGCTTAAATCAGAACCTGATAGATGCTTATGACATACCTAAATTATAAATTAGCTCATGGTAATTCTAAAACTTTGTGGAAAGATTTACAGCGTTGTGGTATTTACTCGAAACCAAAAAACAACACTATACCACCACACCTGAACGATGTTAATGCAATTAACTCATATTTCAACTCGGTGCATGGTGTGGAGCAACCCGATCCGGAAATTCTAAGAATGTATGAACGTATGAAACCTAACTTAACCACTAAATTTTCATTTACTGCCATTTCTGACGACGATGTTACCAAAATTATCAACTCTATTAAAAGCAAAGCAATGGGTAGTGGTAATTTAAATATTACAATGATACAATTGTGCTGCCCGTTCTTAACACCCTTTATTACTCACATAATAAATTCTAAATTCTTGTTTGTCTGAAGGCATTTTTCCAAAAGACTGAAAAATTGCTAATATACTTCCTGTTGCTAAAATAAACATGCCACAAGATATGAAAGATCTAAGGCCAAGTAGCATACTACCAGTACTATCGAAAGTCTTGGAGAAAGTTATGGACTCACAAATCAGGGAATATTTGGAAGTGAACTCATTATTACCTGATTATCAGTCAGGTTTTCCCTGTAAATTTTAGCTGCTGTTCTGCATTGTTAAACATAACAGATGATATTTAAGAGCGAGCGATGCTGGTAATATTACGGTATTGATACTATTAGATTTCTCCAAAGCTTTCGATACTATTAATGATGTGATATTATATGCTATATTGCAGCATTTTGGTTTTGCTGAGGGAGTGGTTAAGTTAATTGAGAGTTTTTTTAACTCAAAGGCAACACTGTGTATTACTGGATAACAATCGTTCAGATTTACGCTTTGTCAAATATGGAGTGCCCCAGGGCCCTAACTGGGTCCTCTATTGTTTACTTTGTTTGTTTGTTTGTTTGTTTTTGCCTTTATTAACTAAGTACATCTCTCAATGTTTACACAGAATTATGTAAGAAATATATCAGGGCGAGGTTCAGCCAGTAGCATAGCTACCGCCTGCTCTGCCACCTAACCCTTAAACCACATAATGATAGTTCACAATGTGGCTGAAGTGATACACATAACGCTAGTATACCGCGAAATTTATAGACATAATAGTTTTTTTAGTTTATAGACCTTGCATGGCAATCAATGTATGGCGACGCTCCCATCAAAAAGTTTTGACTTCAATTGTGAACAGAGATGCCTGAGAGGCTGTGTCAGGACTCCGTTACTTTGCGCTGATTCTATCCCTAATTTTAAGCGCGTAGACGAGACTGCATCTACGCTTTAAGCCAGCTTAGTCAATGGCACTTAAAGGGACGACGGTTCAACCACTTCTGAGATGCAGCCTCACATCTCGACAGTATTATGGCTTGGTATAGAAGTGGCGACGTAGTGAATGAATCAAACATTAAATGCAGATTCATTTTTATTATGAAAATAGACTAGTATTTATATAAAACTAAAAATGCTTAACGCAGTAACAATATCAAAGTTCATAATAGTGTAATAGAACGCGTTTAAAGGTCCGCAAAGACCGCAACTCAGCATGATAAGCTTTTATATTTCCGCATCGGTTTGCAGGCTGAGCGTTGAACTTGGCTTTCTAGGTCGCCGAGTTGCATTTTCACTTAATGTTGGCGAAACAATATTCGTTTAAGGTTTCGTAAATGAGAACTGAATTTTGCCTGTTTTAATTCAAGATTAAAACAGATATAAATTACGTATAAACTTGCGAAATTATGAAGTAAAACTGGAGGTTAAAACTGTTTGTTTATGAAATCAGAATTACATTTCGAACTTCTGACTGGCTTCGTAAATTTTGTTATTAAAATTTATGTGTGTTTAAACCAAGTTTAAACATATTGCCAATTTTAGGCCGAAGAAAAAGAAAAGGAAAGCTATATTGTTTCTTCCACATTAAGGGTTCTTAAAGGATATTCTTCTACGGTTGACTGGCGTTGTTTGGATTGATGCTTCCTTCGGTTGATCCTTTTTCGAATGTAGTAGACTGCTCCTATTAGAATAGCCCCTCCCAATAGGCTGCTTGTTATCCCGCTGGATAGATAGGAGTGGTGGCGGATGGTTTTCCAAGTAATGTCCTTTAGGTGCTGCTGGAATTCCAATTGTGAAGTTTGTAGATCCTCGAAGTGGTCTGATTGTTTTAGAACTGGCTCCTCTGCAATTTCTGAAAAGGAGTTGGGTGTTATTGTGTTGGTAAAATTGATGCTGACGGCCTTGGAATATCCTGCGAGGATCTTGAATTTCTTGCTATGCCTGGGGGTTAACGTATTCTTTGGAGTTTGTATGATGCAGTCTGACGAGATCTGAATTACACCTGTAGTGTTGACATTGACTTCTTCCCTATTGCCACTACAAGTGATAGCTATTCGGGTTGGCTTGTTGACTACGAACATCCAGGTGTTTTCCATGTATAGTTGTTTCCAAATAATGGACTGGATCTGATGTCTTCGTAGGCTGCACTGACTAATTTCTGTTCGATGATATATATCATCAATGATGCAATTTGGGTTATTTTCAATTCCTTTCACGACTGTTGGACTGCAGATATACGTGTTTGGAGTAATTTGGAGATTTTCTTTGAATTCCTCATCTGTCTCTTGAAAATACATTTGTAAGTTGTAATCCACAGC
This sequence comes from Agriotes lineatus, assembly GCA_940337035.1. Taxonomy (NCBI): domain Eukaryota; kingdom Metazoa; phylum Arthropoda; class Insecta; order Coleoptera; family Elateridae; genus Agriotes; species Agriotes lineatus. The sequence continues at coordinate 156,995,053 of OW679198.1, read as the reverse complement.
GAAGATCCCTTTTGGTACGTCGATCACCCAGTAGGACCCATTGTTAATTTGGAGAGGAATTGGTGTCACCTTGATTAAGGTATATTCGGTTTTTTCTACTATGATGAAGTATCCTTGGACGTTGATGTAGATGTCATCATGTCCGATGTCGACCTTTAGGATTGGGGTCGGTAAAATTTCTAAATTTGGCGAGAGTTTACTTGTTGCATTTGCGAGGATTTGCTTGATTTGGGCAGGTGTTATTAACTCGTAAAAATTACCTTGTTGGAAATGAACGTTCAAAATGTTTGTGTGGTAATTGCACAGTTCACTAATAACATTTGTGGCGACTTGATAGACACTGATGATGTGGATATTTAATCGGTTGGAGTCGGTTGCCTTATACCACTTGTCCATGTTGTTGATCGCCCTGATTCCTTGGTTCAGCTTCTCTTGGAAATGTTCCAGTTTCTGATCGATTCGTTCTTCGGTCTCATTAAATCTTGAAAGTGCTGACAGCAAGAATTTGGATTGTTGGCTGTCCATTTTTATTAATTCCTGTTGATTTTTGTCGAGTCTGTCAATATCTTGATAGACCTCGTCATTTACTCCGAAAATTGACGTTAGTACAGTCCCAAGCACTCCTCGTTTCTCTCGTCTTGCTATGATATCTTCCATGCCAGTTTTAATCCATTCCATATGCCTTTTTTGTTCCAGAAGATGATGCACCAATGTCTTGCATAACGTGTCTTCGGACAGTTCTTTCGCAGAGTTGCAGAGGTCGTCGAATTTGTCCACCATGTCGGTAACTGTTTCGAAGTCTTCTTCGATCTTCCCTCTCTCGAACTGAATTTCGATCCTGAATGTTCCTCGTTCAATCTTCCCGTGTCCAATATGCTCTACATAGTACCCGCCGTCTGGTTTTTGTATGTTGAATTCTGCCTTACTCAGTGTATTTGTAGTAAGGAGAGTAAATATTAGTAGAAACATTTTCCATTTGGACGTGACAGTTTTCTTTGGTGCTGGGAATGATTGTGTGTGGGTGCTGTTGGCCGAAATTTTTTCTTCAGGCTCTGGTTCCTGCGATTCTTCGTTATTTGGTAATGGAATGATACTGCCTATGGAACGTTTTAATTGATGTCCTCCTGATTTCTGGATGGTTATTACTCGTACTGATCCATCGGTTGCAGGATGAATGTCGGCAACTCTCGCTAATGGCCATTTACTAGGATTAATGTTTTCTTCTTTGATTAGCACCAGGTCACCAACTTTTATATTCTCCACCGGTTTTTTCCATTTGTTTCTTTGCTGCAATCCATGAAGGTAGTCTGAGCTCCATGATTTCCAAAAATCTTGCTTGATTTTTTGGATCAATCTCCAGCGATTTGACAGATTTGTAGATATTGGTGTGCTGATTGGGTCCGGTGGTGAGATTATCTCTCTTCCTATCAGGAAATGGCCTGGTGTCAATGCACTGGTGTCTTCAATATTGTTGCCTTGTGGGCACAGAGGACGTGAGTTTAAGCAGGCTTCTATTTGGCAAAGCAAAGTTGTTAATTCTTCGAATGTTAGAGTAGCGTTGCCAATGGTTCTCTTCAGATGATGCTTCATTGATTTTACTCCTGCTTCCCATATTCCTCCGAAGTGTGGGGCTACTGGGGGGATGAAGTGCCATTGAGTACCAATGGTGGATAAATTTTCTTGGATAACTGGGCCTTCCATTGCTTGACGGATTTCCTTGTCCAAGACCTTCCTTGCTCCAACGAAATTCGTTCCGTTGTCGCTATAAAGATGTGCACAGCGTCCTCTTCGGGCGATGAACCTCCTGAAGACTGCTAGGAAGCTGTTAGTTGTCATGTCGCTGACAGCTTCTAAGTGTATTGCCTTGGTTGATAGACAGACAAAAACAGCAATGTATCCCTTGGATGAAGAATGCCCTCTTCCTTTAGATGTTCGGATTTGTATTGGACCGGCATAGTCCACTCCTGAATGGAAGAATGGCGGGGTTGAATTAACTCTTGATGGTGGAAGATTCCCCATTAATTGCTGGGCTGCCTCTGCCTTGAATCGGATGCATCGAAAGCATTTCTTGATGCTGGAACTGACGGCTTTCTTTGCGTTGATGATCCAATATTTTCTTCGAACATAGGACAGTGTGAGCTGAGTGCCACCGTGTAAGGTGCGTAAATGTGCCTCATGGATTATTAATTTGGAAATGTGATTGGAATAAGGAAGGATAATTGGGTGTTTTTCGTGGTAGGATAGGTTCGAATTTTCTAGTCTTCCTCCAACACGTACGATTCCATGTTGATCGATGAATGGATTGAGATTTGCGAGTTTGTTGTTGGAGTCCACACATTTTCTCTTTTGGAGTTGAGATCCTGTTGCCTTCAAAATAGGATCACTTCCTTGGACGACCTTGACGAGTGTGAGGATGGTGTCTTCCATTTCTTTAACTGATAGACATCCTGGTTGAATGGGAAGACGCCTACACTTGTTGATGAATCTTCGGCAATAGGACACAACTCGTACCATTCTTGTCAGAGACGAGAAGCGATGAATAATCTCGTTCTCGTCTTGATGAACTGTGGCTTGATGCACAGTGTAACCTTTTGCTTCTTCATTGGTTGTGGCGGTGTCTGGTTGGCACGGCCATAACTCTTTGTTAATTAACCAACTTGGTCCATCCCACCATAGTTTATGTTCCTTTAATTTCCCTGGACTAGTACCTCTGGAGATGACGTCTGCAGGATTTTCTTCTGACTTGACGTGGTTCCAATGTTGGGCCGGAATCAGGTGGTTGATTTCGGCTACGCGGTTGGCGACGAATGTCTTCCATCTTACTGGATCTCCCTTAATCCAACCTAGTGTGACCATGGAATCGGTCCAGGCGAAGATAGATACCTTAGGAATGTCCAGTGCTGTAATTACCCGTTGTAATAGATTAGAAAGTAGTACTGCTGCGCAGAGTTCTAGTCTGGGTAGGGTTGCCTTTGCTCGAGCTGGTGCCACTTTGGATTTGGCTATTAATAATGATACCTTGGATTGTCCTGATGACGTGATGACTCTGGAGTAGACCACGGCTCCAATAGCTCTTTCGGAAGCGTCACAGAATCCATGTAGTTCCATTTGGGCTTCCCTTTTGGTAAAAAGCCACCTTGGTAAAGTAATTTCTTCTACTGATTTGAGTTGAGATTTAAATGTTTCCCATTTGCCTTGGATACATTCTGAGACTGGGTCGTCCCACTTGACATTTTCGAGCCATAGCTCTTGGATGAGTAGTTTAGCAGTGATGATGATGGGTGCTAACCAACCCAAAGGGTCGAAAATTTTAGCGACTTCGGATAATATGCTGCGTTTTGTGGATCCCTTTTGCTTCACATCCACCTTGAAGCAAAACACGTCTTCATATGGAGACCAGTGAACGCCCAATGACTTCTTTAAGCCGTCCTCACTTATTTCGAGGTAGGTTTGCTCCTTCAATTCTTCGGGTAGTTCTTGTATGATGGCTAATTCATTACTGCACCATTTATGTAGGGTAAAGCCTCCACGTTTTAATAAGGAAATTAACTGACCTTGCTGCTTGATTGCTTCTTCTAAAGTGTCGGCTCCGGAGAGTACATCGTCCACATAGAAATCTCTCTTCACAACTTCCGCTGCTAATGGAAAAGAAGATTTTTCGTCCTCTGCTAATTGGTGCAAGGTTCGGATGGCCAGATAGGGAGCTGATGCGGTTCCATACGTGACGGTGCATAACCTGTATTCCCTGATTGGCTGTGATTGATCGAATCTCCATAAGATTCGTTGATACTCCTGGTCTTGGCTGTCCATCTCGATTTGTCGGTACATTTTCTCAATGTCCGCGGAGAAGACGACCTTGTGAGTTCTCCATCGGAGTAGAATGTCGACCAGTTCTTGCTGAAGTTTCGGTCCAGCATACATGACTTCGTTTAAGGATTTCCCATAAGATGCCTTGTTCGAAGCGTCGAAGACGACACGGAGCTTCGTTGATGAACTTGCTTCTCGAATTACGCCGTGGTGTGGGATGTAATACTTGCCATTGTTTTCTTGCTTCTTTTCTACTCTTTCCATATGTCCTAGATCTAGATATTCTTGCATGAATTTCTTGTATTGGATTTCTAGATCTTGGTCTTGTCTCAGCTTCTTTTCCAGATGTAGTAATCTTGCCAATGCCGAAGGTTTGGATTTTCCCATGCTCTCTGGAGTTTGCTTAAATGGAATCTTGACTATGTATCTGCCATCCTGGTCTCGTTGCACTGTGTCTGTGAATTTATTCTCACATACCTGGTCGTCTGGGGAATTTTTTCGTTTAGTGGAAACTTCTTCTATGTTCCAGAATTTTTGTAACTGCTCATCTTCTTCGATTTTGGCAACCATGGTGTTGACTTTAATGATTTCGTTATGTTGTCTTCCAATGGTTCCAGATAAGATCCAGCCCAGCTCGGTATTTTGTCCTAAGATGCCATCCTTGGTTTTAGTGATTCCTTCTAGAATTATTTTTGAATATTCTTCGGCTCCTAGAATTATGTCTATGGGGCCAGGTTGGTTGAAGGTTGGATCGGCGATAAAAATATTGCTCCAGGAATTGATATTTATGTTTGGGATAGGGGATGAAGGCATGGCTTTGGTAAGTTTGGGAAGTATTAGTAAATTTACAGGTAGGGAAAAGTTACTTGAAAATCTAGGTGTGATCAAACCTGGGATTTTCCATTTGGCAATTTTTGGCTCGCTGTTCCCAATTCCTGTTATTTCAGCTCGAACTTTGGTCCTGGGTAACCCCAATAATTCGGCTGATGCTTCCGTGATAAACGACCCCTGAGACCCGGGATCTATTAATACTCGTAGTAGATGAGTCATCCCGGATGCTGCCTTTACTTGAACCATTGCTGTGGCAAGTAGAACTTGGCTCTCCTGTGCGCCTACATTGGCGGTGATGATGTCCGACTTCGGCTTCTTTTCTGGAGCGTTGGAAGTCTTCATAGCTGCTGCATGAGCTGACGTTCTCATCCTTTGGGCAGGGAGCGGCCTTGATGGTGGCTGCGCCTTATGAAGCAGAGTATGATGCGGGAAGCGACAGATCCTACAATTAAAATAGGCACGACATGGAATATTTGAATCGTGCCGCAAGCATCGATAGCACAATCGATTGGTTTTTACTGCTTCTAGTTTTTCATGGGTAGGTAGCCTCTGGAATTGACTACAGTTGTCGATGTAATGATCTCCATGGCACAGCTTGCAATTTAGGGATGCGGAAGCGTAATTCTTCTGTGGTCTTTCCTGCGCGGGCTTTCGAGCTCCATCTATGGATTCTAGGGATTGGAACCGCACTTGCAGGAAAGCCATTAAATTTTGGTGATCCTGGACTTCATTTGGACATTGAAGCGACTGTTCATATAATTTGTTGGTTTCAGGATCCCATTTTCGAGCGATAGCTCTGTTAATCCACGGACCCCAACTGTCCGTGGAGATGCCTAAATTTTTGATTGCCTCCACACATTCCTTGATGGAGTCGTGCAATCGTTTTAACCCTTGGGCTGACTCTTTGGAGAGGACCGGCAGATCGAATATGGTATCTAGCAATTTAGTTAAAATAAGGCGATTATTTTGATACCTTTGTTGCAGCAGATTCCAGGCGGTGTTGTAGTTTGCTTGGGTAACAGCTAGATGCTGGATCAGTCGGCTTGGCTCTCCCTTAAGATGCGTCTTTAAATATTGCATCTTGATGACATCGTCCATATTCTGGTTGTCATCTACTAATTTGGTGAACAGGTCCTTGAAAGTGGCCCATTCCTCATAATTTCCCTCGTATATGGGGATTTTGACTTGAGGAAGCGAGATGGCTGCTGCTTGCTCGTTCCTTGTTGGCGCTTGCAATAAAATAATTAAATTTCTGTACCTGTCTTCCAACGTAGTATATTCAGGACTGAAGTGCATTTGTTCTGAAGCCATGTCGTTTGACATAACTTCTTCGTCCATCTCGACGACACGATCCCATTTTTCTCTTAATTCCCTTGTCGTGATGGCGGGCCTCCCTAATTCTTGTGTTAGCTCGGCGTCGTCCATCGCTTGCTTAAAATTCTGGATCCGAATCTGCAGTTTTCGGATACGAACCTTTTGCTCGGGGTTAGCCACCATTTCCTCTTGTGTTCTGCTTGCGGAGGGGTTGGAAATTTCCGTTGCTTTTGAACAGCTCTGCAAGTAACTTTTTGCTTCGCCGTATATGGCTTTAATTTGGTCGTAATACCCTGTTTTAAAATAATTATGAGTTGGAATACTTAGCTGCCCCAATTTTGCATGATTCTCAGTTGCAGTGTTCCAAAGTTCGTCCAGCGTCTTGTTGCGACTGGCGATGTAGGCTTCATTTTTTCGGCTGGCAGGGTCCTTTTTGCTGTTGGATAATATTTGCTTTATCTTCTGCGCGAGCTCTTCTTGGGCGATAGCTAAGTTGTTGAATTCCTCCATGTTGTTGGCCATTTTCTGGGAACTGGGTGGTTGGCAGATGTTGTTTTCTTCTCGGGATGTGTTTTTTCGTTAGTTGGAGACAGATCCGGCTCGAAGGACCATGAACAGAGATGCCTGAGAGGCTGTGTCAGGACTCCGTTACTTTGCGCTGATTCTATCCCTAATTTTAAGCGCGTAGACGAGACTGCATCTACGCTTTAAGCCAGCTTAGTCAATGGCACTTAAAGGGACGACGGTTCAACCACTTCTGAGATGCAGCCTCACATCTCGACAGTATTATGGCTTGGTATAGAAGTGGCGACGTAGTGAATGAATCAAACATTAAATGCAGATTCATTTTTATTATGAAAATAGACTAGTATTTATATAAAACTAAAAATGCTTAACGCAGTAACAATATCAAAGTTCATAATAGTGTAATAGAACGCGTTTAAAGGTCCGCAAAGACCGCAACTCAGCATGATAAGCTTTTATATTTCCGCATCGGTTTGCAGGCTGAGCGTTGAACTTGGCTTTCTAGGTCGCCGAGTTGCATTTTCACTTAATGTTGGCGAAACAATATTCGTTTAAGGTTTCGTAAATGAGAACTGAATTTTGCCTGTTTTAATTCAAGATTAAAACAGATATAAATTACGTATAAACTTGCGAAATTATGAAGTAAAACTGGAGGTTAAAACTGTTTGTTTATGAAATCAGAATTACATTTCGAACTTCTGACTGGCTTCGTAAATTTTGTTATTAAAATTTATGTGTGTTTAAACCAAGTTTAAACAAATTGCTTTTTAACACTGTGGAGAGAAAGGTCACTGTACGTATATAGTAATTCTTTATAGAGGTTTGCTATTTGATAAGTAAAGGCACGTTTAAATAATTCAAGTTTGTGTAATGGGGGTGTAAGCAGGCCTCTATAAGGCAGATGTAAATTAGGCCGCAGTCCCACTAAGCCACCACTAGCCATCAACCGCCATCAACTAAAATTCCAGCATGCGTAATCATATGCGGCCGGTCTCACTGAGCCACCGATAGCCACCCACAGCCACCAACCAGTTTGAAATTTCCAACCGGTTCGAATTTTGCTGGACGGTGGACGGTGGACGGCGCATTTATTTCTGTGGTTAGAAGAACCAAATACAAGAGTAGCAGATTTTGATGGGTTGATATTGAGCAAGTGTAAAGCTGCCAAATCAACTAATTCGTTCAACTCCTTATTAATAACGGCACAGGCAGTCTGAACATCAGCTGGTTTAAATGATAGATAGACTTGGGTGTCATCTGCATACTGATGGTAAAGGCAATGATTGAGAGAAGTGCTACATAAATTTGAATTGACCAACAACTTAGTTTCACACAACAGGTGGCAAGACTTATTCAGTTAGGTTATGCTGCACTTAAAACTATATACCTTAATCGACATGCTTTGAATCAGAAAACTAAAATCATGTTATGTGAATCTCTAGTACTTTCGCGGATGAACTATTGCGATACGGTCTATGGTCCTTGTTTGAAAGCTAGTGATGCCCGTAGAATTCAAGTACTGCAAAACTCATGTTTGAGATTAATTTTCGGGATTAGAAAACGGCAACATATTACTCATAAGTTACAGGACATTGGGTGGTTAAATATGGCACAACGTCGAAAATTACATGCTGCTTGCTTGTTTCACAAAATCATCATAAATAGAAGCCCTGCCTATCTGTATAATAGAATCAGATTTCGTACAGATGTGCATAAGGCGGCAGTCCCACTGAGCCACCGCCACCCACAACCATCAATCGCCATCAACTAAGAAAATGCGCTGCGGCCCCACTGCAGCCAGCGGTGACCGCCGCCAACCACTATAATTTAAATTTCGCGCGTATTTGACACTTGCAGTGCGCAGATTTACCAACATTTATACCGCTAGTAATAAATGAGGTTATGTACGTTGATGTTTACATTATTTTACAAAATAGAAATGTGGGTATCTTCAGATAGTTCTGATTCAGAGAGGGAAGAAGTGATTAGAAATTATTATATTTGGAAAAAAATTAATCAAAAGCAACGAAAAGTGTGGGTGCGAGACATATTTTTACACAGAGAGCAGCTCGGGGAATATCACCAACTGGTGCCACAATTATTTAACGATGAAGAGAAGTTCTACAGCTATTACAGGATGAACCAACATAGTTACAATTTATTAGTATCAATGGTCAAACCTTTATTTTCTTCCGGCAGTACAAATTGTCGTGTAACAATTAGTTTTGAAGAGCGACTTGCAGTGACATTGAGGTAGTTTTATGATTCACTTTTATTATTAATAATACTGACCAGTTTTTTTAAATTTGTATTCTAGATATCTGGCAACCGGAGACTCTTACCACTCTGCGTCATTCAGATTCAGAATTAGTCATAATCGAATATCAGTCATCGTTGATGACATGTTAACCTTACTTTATGATGGCCTTGTCTCTAGATATTTGCAGTTTCCCGATAAAGAAGGATTTCAAAAAATTGCCAACGATTTCTTTATTAAAAAGAAATTTCCGAATTGTGTCGGAGCAATTGACGGCAAACATGTACGGATCCACAAACCATTTAATTGTGGCTCACTATATTACAATTATAAGCTATATCATTCAATTGTTTTACTAGCAGTTGTTGATGTAAATTATAAGTTCACGATGATCGACGTAGGCAGCTATGGCAAAAACAGTGATGGTGGAATTTTGGAGCACTCACAATTTGGAAAGTTACTTTACGCAAACGAAATGGATTTACCAGAAAACAAGGCATTTGATAATACAAATGAGCCGTTACCATTTGTTTTTGTGGGCGATGAAGCTTTCCGTTTAACCGAGCATTTGATGAAACCATATCCTCGACGTGATTTAGACAACAGTAAACGGAGATACAACTACCGGCTTTCGTATGCTCGACAGACTGTTGAATGTGCATTTGGTGTTTTAGTGTCTAAATTTAGAATAGTTGAAAGTAGTATAGCTGTTCATCCAGAAAAAGTAGACAAAATAATTAAAACTGCATGTGTTTTGCATAATATGGTCCGAACAGAAAAAAATACTGTGCTTGAGAATCCAACACCAGTTAATATAACAGGTAGCGCATTTGAAGCTATTGGAAGCATGGGTCGATCAAATGTGAACCAATCCACCCGTACAGCCAGGGACATCAGGAAAAAGTTTTGTGACTATTTTAGTGGTATAGGGTCTGTGGAATGGCAAGATGCAATAATCGAGGCAAATGTATAACAATAAAATACATAATTAAAAATGTGACTAGTTATAAATTTTAAAAAAATTAAATTATTCTAATAATTCATTATGTTAGCAATGTATAACACAATAAAATACATAATTAAAAATGTGAAACTCTTTATTAATAAAAAAAAACGAAATTATTCTAATAATTCATTAAGTTTTGACAACACGTCAATTTTAAATTTTCGCAAATCTGCTGGAGGCAACTTGTTCATGTCCTCCAGCAAACTTTCCAAAAACAGCTGGTTTGCAGACTTCTTCTCTTTTCGTTGGGAGCGATTTTGAACAGCGTCCAAATACGTTATAAACGACTCGTCCACCGGATTTAGTTTCCGTTTCTTTGTTTTGGAGCTGCACGGACGCGATTCTGGGGTGGAAGGCTCGTTTAGTGGAGCAATTTCTTCGCTGTCTGGCTCGTCAACCTCATCAGAGACATTTCCTAAAATACTTCAAACTTAACATTTCCACTATCTTGTTTAACATTTATAACTTACCAGAACCAGAAGCCACCGTTTCAACTTCATTGATGGAGCCACAAGATGATGTTGAAGGCGATGGAACTACTAAATTAGTAGTGGTTGGCCTTTCCGATAGAAACGGCTCCAAAAATAACAGGCTGTCGTAGTAAACCCACTTCTTAGTGGGTTTACTTGCCGAGCCCGAAGGCACACATCGGATCGACCTTCTACTCCGATACCCTGTTCTTAAAATTTGCCATTTTTTCTTACATTGTTGGCCTAAAAATAAGAATCATATGCATAAAATATCGGTGTTTATATAAGTACAGATTTCTTACCATTCTTATTTATAAAATACGCACTAATTGCGCGCCATAAATTTTCTATAACATTTATATTCGAATATCCACACGAACTCTGATCATAGAGTTCGCGCCTTTCCCGAACTAAATTGATCAACAGATCGATTTCGCTTGGCGTCCACTCGGTCATTTTAAAAGGAAATGATTTTTTTCGCACAAGAGGTTAAGTCAACTTGACGACCCAAATACCGCGAAATATCTAGCTGTTTGGTAATAACCGCAGAACGAAAAACCCTAACGGTTACGTAGCGCTTGCGCATCGCTAACCAGCGCCGTCCACCGTCCAGCAAAATTCGAACCGGTTGGAAATTTCAAACTGGTTGGTGGCTGTGGGTGGCTATCGGTGGCTCAGTGAGACCGGCCGCATATGATTACGCATGCTGGAATTTTAGTTGATGGCGGTTGATGGCTAGTGGTGGCTTAGTGGGACTGCGGCCTTAATCGAATCATGTTGATACGCCAACTTGACGAGCATTCGGAACCAACACCAAAAGTGTCGTTTTAATATTGTAACGATCTTGGGGCCGGGCCGTTGCAAACATATGACTCAGCGTTTCGATCATTCCAGAACGACCTAAGGCAGGGGCAATGTCACGACCTTGAGCCGGTTCACGTGCGGATGGATGAGTCACACCCTTCGAGAAACGACCTTGGTGACTCATGCGCGCGAACACGTCAGAGTTGCGGGAAGGATCGAGCAAGGTCTCGACGTTTCCGGAATGATTCACCCGGCGCATATATAAATACCCGAAAAGGAAATAAGAGGACAGTTGTAGTTGAAGTCGAAATCCGAGTGCTGACTCCAGCTTGGAGCGTGCAAGCTGCCATATAAATAACGCGTGTATAACAAATAAATATAGCCACATAAATCATTCAGTTCGAAGTCCGAATTCAGCTTTGAAGTATGCGGAAGCTGCCATATAAATAACGCGTGTGTGTAAATAAATCTAGCCAGATAAATCCTTAATGTTTAAGTCGCGTGAAAATAAATGAAATCTATTTGTTGTTAGAAATGGTTCCTGATTAGTTATAAATAATGTGTGTTCCACCTTAATAATCTTGTGTTTTGTAAATAGTAAAGATAAATTGCTGTAAATAAATACTTAAAACAAGAAGCGGCGTATAATTTTTAATAGCCCAAAACGTAAAACGTAACAATATGTTTTCATCGTATATAATTGCACCATTTAGTTTATGTCAACATTTTGCTTTTGTGGCGGTTTTCCATTTCGTTAGCGGAACTGACTTTACCATTATAAATGTATAAGTGCTATTATAAAAGTGCACTTTACAAAAGTTTGTAAGCTTGTAAGAAAATTTTGGTTTATTTCCGCTGATGGTCCGTCCCAACAACAAATACTTAGCTACAGTAAAACTAAGAATGAAATAATTGAACGTGATGTTCTGTGGCTGCTTCCTGTGACATCTATTTTCTGAGCAAGATATTTTACTATATTTATGCATATTTATTTTCCAAATATTTTACTATTTGCTGTCACACATTGACCAAAACAAAATCATATGTATTGCTATGGCATTGTACCCGGGAGCCATTCTGTTCAAGTAATTATTTTATGTTTCAAGAAGTAAATAAAGACAACAGGATTGGCTCATTGCCGATTAATTGCCGTATATCACGCTGAATTGCATACGTAGTTCTCTTAAATAGCCATACCACATCTGAAAGTAACTTAGAATTGAAGCTTGTGACACAAGACCGATTTGTTCCTATTGTTGCGACGTCATAAAATTGATAGAAACGCAATAAAAATAAAAGTATATTCCAACTCATTGCTTTATTGATAGATATATTTCAACATCTTTAAAATTTAGTGCACTTATAAATGAAATATTAATTAACGACATTGGTTTTACCATTGATTGCAATAAAGCTGTTAGCCCTCCAATACACTGTACGGTAAATTCCAAACGTCAATTACACAAAGCGACTTGCTCACTCATTGTTAAAATACTATTTTAGTATGTGCCAATACAACAGCCAAAAATGTATTGGCTGCTGACAGACTTAATCTACCCGTTCGAGAAACGTCTGGAAGAAGGAACTCTCAACTGACTGGAATTTATACAACATCGTTTAAGGAAGTCGATCGAAATGTGGTTTTAATTATAACTTGCTCGATATTACTGACTGGGAAATGTTGCATGTATTCGGAAAACTTAAATTTGTTTCCAGATTCCATATAACAAAATACACAGAGAAGTTATGGTGTGTGGTCTACATGCGGCAGCCTGCTATGTTATTAACAATAGCTAGCCTGTGACAAGTTCTGAAACAATGAGTTTTAACGAATTTTAGTCGTGCGTGCAGATCAGAAAGTTAAAAATTTTATTCCAATTTACCTGTACGATATTTTTGCAAATAGCGTTTCTAAGAAAATTACTTCGACCTCGGATTACCGTGCTGCTCTTCGGTACTCGCAAAATTTCAAGGCATTTATAGAGTTTTAAATTCATGTTTATTGGACGAATTTATTCAACCCAATGCACTCGAGTGAAAGTATATTCCTTAAATGGTGGTGGACCAAACGAATGGTTTCAGAGCGCGATAAGCTTAGCTTAATAGCGGCATAAATTAGAACTATTGAATATTCTCCAAGTGGAGTTAACAGAGCGTAATATAGAGTGATTGTGAAAGCGTCGATGCAGATGCAAAATTTAAAAGAAGATTTTATGTACTACTGTGGCAGTTTTGTTAGTGCACGTATGAGGTGAATTATCTATTTTGTACCACTTATCGCTTTCGCATGTGTAGCACCATCACGTACAAGAGCTACACGAAATTCGCAATGATGTATAATGGACGTCTAAAAGCTTATATTTGGTAGAAATGAAACTCAAAATGCTTAGGAGAATGACAGAAATAGCTAACTAAATTCTTGTTGGTTTTGTGTTTACTGACGTGCTTTCCCATTTCAGAATATGGTATATTCACAACAATCGTAAGCACAGTAGGTTTTGGATATTATGCCTGTGAGGCATTCTGATTTCATACACACTCCATTATAAATAAACCAGCGTTGAAGCAAAATCTTGATCTATGAGACTATAATCGTCCACAAAAGGAACCACGCGGGCACTAGGAACTACCTTGGAAGATCATAAAATGTAATAGTATGATGCTTACAGTAATTCTGGTTGCATTGCTAACTTATGAATGATAATGACAAATTCAGATAAGTCCAGAATAGGTATTTTATTTATTGCAACGAAAATGTCACAAGTCATTCTTCGACTGTAGAAACATCTATGCAATCAAACATTAAAAGCTTTTGGTCTTACGTGTCATCACTGAAATCTTCTGATGGATATCCCAGTGTTATGTCGTTCGCTGAGCGTAAATCCAATGATGCACAAAACATATGTAACATGTTTTCCACCTTCTTCAAATCCACAGTTGGACAATCATCTATAGACGACTCTTTTAATCTCGATGAGTTGGCACAGGGAGCACAAGATTCTGGGTTAGCGTCCATTCTTCAAACTGTTTTAGATGAACTAGAAGTCCTAAAGGAATTAAAGTCACTAGATATCAACAAGGGCCCAGGATCAGACCGAATCCCTCCTTACTTTCTTAGACAGACTGCTTGCTCCATGCACATTCCACTCACTTTAATTTTTAATAGGTGTTTAGAGGAAGGCACCTTTCCTGATACGTGAAAATTGGCCTAAATCATCCCAGTTCACAAATGCGACTCCCGTCAAAAAGTTGAAAAGTACGGCCCAATTTCTATTTTATCTAGCCTACCTAAACTTCTGGAGTAGCTGCTTCATGAATGTATATATCCTGTTTTATCATCGCAAATTATTGAACAGCAGCACGGCTTTGTTAAAGGTAAATCTGCCACTAGTAACTTGCTCATTTATTCAAACTTCCTTTTTCACAACATGGACTGTGGCTATCAAGTAGACGCAATTTACACTGATTTTAAAAAAGCCTTTGACAAAGTCGATCACCTCATTTTAATAAAAAAGATTATTTTTAATGCAATTCCAGGTAACTTAGTGATGTGGTTTGTTTCGTATTTAAAAAATAGACAACAAGCTGTGTCCGCTTGTGGACGCATTTCGAACTGGGAAGCGTTAACCTCAGGTGTGCCGCAAGACTCCATTCTCGGCCCACTCCTGTCCATATTATTTATCAACGACGTAGTCAAATGCTTCAAACACTGTTCTTTCCTCTGATATGCTGATGACATAAAATTCTTTGCCACTGTTAAGTGTCTCAACGACTGTCTACAAATCCAGCGTGATTTGGAGAGGGTTGATACATTTTGTATCCAAAATAAAATCTTTCTTAGTTACAGTAAATGTAAACAAATTACTTTCACTAAAAACATTAAAATGATTGACCATAATTACCAAGTTGGTCACTATTACTTCGAGCGTGTAGACAGCATAGAGACCTAGGTATTCTCTTTGACTCGAAGCTTCACTTTGATCGACATATCGAAAATATTGTCAACAAAGCATATTCCATGATAGGATTCGTATTTCGAACCAGTCGACCATTTCGAAAACCTCAATCGCTTTTATTTCTTTATTTCACGCTGGTACGTTCCCAATGAGAGTATTGCACCTCTGTATGGAATCCTCTTTATGAGGTACATAGTGAAAGTATCGAAAGCATCCAGAAAAAGTTTTTACGTCGGCTAAGCCACAGGATGAGTGATGCCAAACGTTCTTATGCTCAAATGTTACTTGACTACAAATTACCTACTCTTTCTGATCGACGTCTGCAGCTTGATCTAATGACTCTTGTATATGTAATAACCTCATTGATTCATCATGCTTACTGCAAGTGATAGAACCGAGAGTGCCCTCACGAAATACTCGACTCATGAGCTTGTTCAATCTTAGTCTACCACGTACGAATGCTGGCATTAGGGATCCCATTAGGAGAATGTGCCACTTGTATAACGAGATGATGAATGTCCTGGACATATTTTTTGACGCTCAGCATACATTCAAAAATAAAGTTAGGCTAACTATTATATGAACACCCATTTTATGAAACTTTTCTTGATTTATATTGCCTTTAAATATATCAACTATGTTGTGAACTTAGATTAAGTTAATTTAGTATCTTTATATTAGTAACGAATGGTTTAGGATGCGGGCAAGTTCTATTTCCATATAAGTTTTTTTCTGGTAAAAAACGTCTGTGTCTGTGTTTGCTTCAATAAACTTAATAAAAAAACAGTAAGAGTAACTAGTAAACATTGATAATTGCATAAAACATGATTAGCAATAACTGTAATTAATAAACAGAGGCTTGCGATCAGCTTGTATTCAATTTTGTGCTCAATATGGTAAATGTAGCTAATTTTATCATGATTGACAGATTACCTGAGTAAAATGAGGACGCAATAATGAAGTTGCTTTAGTGCAAAGGTGTTTCTAAGCTTTTTACAGAGGGTTAATGCAGCGTTTGCATTCATATTGAAGTGCCATAAATCGATGACGCTGCTAAAGAGGTTACAAATGTTAAAGCTGGCCATTGAAAGGTTTATAGTTTGCAATATCTGTTGCTATGATATATAAATGAGTTGTTTTAATTAGACATGTAAATAAGGCTGTCAATATATAAATACTCAAACTTTCTCTGGGTTTCTTCTAAGAAATGGTCAACATTCTTCGAGATTAAGTTCCACTGTTTTGATAGTGTCATATCAGGTTATGGGCTTGCACTAATTTTTCGAAAATGGAGAACTTTACTGCAAAGTTGCAAATTGGCAATCTAGAAGGTAAAGCAAATTGGCCTACATGGAAATACAAAATATCCATTTTATTGAGAGGCACACCAGGTGCAATGGATATTGTAGAGGGAAAATTAAAGAAACCTGTAGAATTGGCAGACGGTGCAGGTGACGCTGAAGTGTTGGCTTATAGGTCGGAGTTTACAAACTATACGAAAGCTGACAGTAGCGCGTTTCTTATGATGACAACTAACATGAATGAGGATACGTTACGAAAGGTCATGCGTTATGCAACTGCTCGTGAGGTATGGCTAGAGTTACATAGGCTGTATGATGGTGTTTGCGAAGATAGAGCGTACAAATTATGTATGCAGTTCTTTGGATACAAACGAGAACCGGCAGATGACATCGCTACACACATGTCAAAACTGAAAAATATATGGAACGAGTTGAATCAAGAAATCATAAAAGGCGAAGGCGACAATAAAGTGTTACCAGAACTTCTCTTAATTTGTAAAATATTAGATACTCTCGGTGAACAATATTTTTCCTTTAGATCCAGCTGGTTATTGATGTCAAAAGAAGAAAGAACTGTGGAGAACCTAACTAGTCACCTATGCGCATACGAAAGGGCTCTTACTTGTAAAACTGGTGAACCTCATCCAGAGGCTTTAATTAGCAACACGCAAAGTAAAAGTCAAAAGTATAAGGACAAGAAAATAAGGTGTAATTATTGTTTTGAAATGGGCCACCGTGTGAAGAAATGCCAAAAGTGGATCAGAGACGGAAGACCACCAAAACATAGTAATACACTCTCTTCTAAACAAGGGGCAAATATGACATTAATGACAGTTCATTCATGTGCGATGACAGCAGAATGTGACAGAGAAAATTTGTACATAGATAATGGAGCGACGAGCCACATTACGAACCGGAGAGATTTGTTCCAGACCTTTGAACATTTTGATCAAAATCATACGGTTACCACAGCTAATGGTAATTGCATTCGAGCCGAAGGAAGAGGTACTGTTGAGATTGAATCAAATGTCAATGGCAGACTGGAAAGAATAAATCTGGCTGATGTCTGGTACGTACCATGTCTACAGAAGAATCTATTCTCTGTATTGGCTGCTCATGATAAAAAACCGCAAAGTACTTTTACTTCCACAGCTCAAACATGCAGTTTGACAGTGGATGGTAAAGTAAGACTTGTTGGCAAGCGTAGTCGTAATGGAGGACTATATAAACTGGAATCCAAAAACGTTTTACCAGATGTTCGAGTTTATGCGATGACGGCAACAAATCTAATGCAGCTGTATCACGAAAGATTAGCTCACCAAAATAAAAGACACGTCAAAGCTGTAGTAGAAAGAGAGCTGGGACTGAAGTTGTCTTTGGATCAAGATATTTGTGAAGGTTGCGTTTATGGGAAAGCGCAAAGATTGAAATTTGGAACTAGGGAAAAAGCTACTCAACCAGGGGAGCTTCTGCATTCAGACGTTTGTGGACCGTTCTTGTATTCTATTTCAAAATATCGCTACTTTGTATTGTTCAAAGATGATTACTCTAGTTATCGACATGTTTACTTCATGAGGGAGAAGTCTGAGGTGAAAGAAAAGTTGGTACAGATGATTACTGAAACTAAAGTAGCAGGACATCTTATCAAAACCATTTTGTGTGATAATGGCGGAGAGTTTGATAATAATGATACTAAGATATTTTGAAGAATCACGGAATTAGACAGCGTCTTACAATGCCTTACACGCCTGAGCAGAACGGCTGTAGTGAGCGAGAAAACAGAACGTTAATTGAGGCAGCGAGGTCTATGATGTACGCACATGAAGTTCTACCTCAAGGTTTATGGGCAGAATTAATTAATACTGCTGCATATATTTTAAATAGAACGGGTGCTAGTAGACACGAAAATAAATCTCCGCATGAGTTATGGTTCGGAAAGAAACCAAGTATTAAGCATTTACGAATTATAGGAAGTACATGCTATCCTCATGTTCCGAAACAAAGAAGAACGAAGTTAGATAAGAAAGCCGCCAAGGGCATTTTAATAGGTTACGATAATGATGACGGTTATCGTATATGGTGTGAAGAAAAAAACGGACACCGACTTATACGCTCAAAGAATGCTGTCTTCGAAGAAAGACCTCTAGAAAGACACAAAGAGCTCAAGGTGATTCACAATGATGGGAACTTTGAACCTACAAAATTAGAGGGAGACAACACAAACGAGCTGCAACTGCAGAATGACGATGTAGAATCGATTGAATTTGAGGGAGAAAATAAAGTAGTTGAAGACATCGTACAGAAAGAAAATATGGTCAATAAGGATGAACCTAAATCTGCAGATGTTAATAGATCATATCAGTTACGAAATAGATCTACACTTCAACAACCAGCAAAATTCAACGATTATGCGATGTCAACCCTTGCCAGTGAGATTCTTTCATGTGTTCCTACTTCATATAAAGAGGTGATGAAGAGTGAACAGAAAGATGAATGGTTAGAAGCTATGAAGAACGAAATGGTGTCATTACAAGAAAACTACACCTGGACGCTTCAACAGCTACCTACAGAAAGAAAGGCGATACCATGCAAATGGGTCTTCAAGATTAAAACAAACCCAGATGATTCGATAGAGAGGTACAAGGCGAGGTTGGTCGTTAAAGGCTTCAAACAACGAAAGGGGTTTGATTACGAGGAGACATTTAGTCCTGTTGCACGAATGGCAACAATACGTTCAGTTTTGAGTGTTGCTGCTAGCGAAAAGCTGTTTTTGATTCAATTTGACGTCTCTACAGCGTTTCTGCATGGAAAACTTAAAGAAGGGATCTACATGCATCAACCGGAAGGTTTTAATGATGGTACATCGAGGGTATGTAGGCTAAATAAAAGTTTGTACGGGTTAAAACAGGCACCAAGATGCTGGAACGCCTGTTTTGCAGAAATATTAATCGAGTTTGGTTTTAAACAGAGCGATGCTGATCCATGTTTGTATAGAAAAATGATAGGGGATAAGAAATTGCTAATAACCTTATATGTTGACGATGGACTGGTAGCAGCATCAGATCAAAATTTAGCAGAAGATTTCTTATGTGATTTGCAAAAGAAGTTACAAATTACAACAAAGCCAGCAACATACTATTTAGGACTGGAAATATATCAAGAAGATGATGGTTCAGTCATAGTCAAACAAGAAGCTTATACAAAGAAAGTTCTTGAACGCTTTGGAATGAGTGAATGCAATCCAGTTGCAACACCAATTCAAAGAGATGGTACATATTCGGGGAAAGTAGAAAATTCAAATGAGAAATTTCCATACAGAGAGGCAGTTGGTGCTTTAGCATACTTGATGGTTGGTACGCGACCTGACATTGCCTATGCCGTCGGAGTGGTATCTAGAAAGCTAGAAAACCCTACAAAGTCAGATTGGTTGAAGGTGAAGCGTATTATGCGCTATCTGAAAAGGACAATGTCATATGGAATCAAATACAAATCAAATTATGTATCAGAAACGATTGAAGGCTACAGTGACGCAGACCACGGAGGAGATGAGTTGACAGGGCGCTCTACTTCAGGTGTAGTTTGCTGTTATACTGGAGGCGCTGTATCATGGTTAAGCCAACGTCAAGCATCGGTTGCAATATCAACCACAGAAGCAGAGATAGTGGCCGCAAGTGAAGCAGCTAGAGAGCTCATATGGCTAACGAGGTTATTTAGTGACCTAACTAAATTAAAGTGTGTCCCATCACTTAAAGTGGACAATGAAGCTGCTGTTCGACTTGCACACAATCCCGAGTTTCATCGCAGAACGAAACACATTCGAATTCGACACTTCTTAGTCAGAGAATTGGTCATGGAGGGCAGCATAGAAGTAATTAAAATTGGTTCGGCTAATCAAGTAGCAGATGTATTGACCAAACCCATCCCTGGACCTGTATTTACGAGAGTGTGTACACAGATGGGATTGATAAAATAAATCTATTCAATGAGGGAAAGTGTTAAAGCTGGTCATTGAAAGGTTTATAGTTTGCAATATCTGTTGCTATGATATATAAATGAGTTGTTTTAATTAGACATGTAAATAAGGCTGTCAATATATAAATACTCAAACTTTCTCTGGGTTTCTTCTAAGAAATGGTCAACATTCTTCGAGATTAAGTTCCACTGTTTTGATAGTGTCATATCAACAAAGCAGTGCAAGAAGGCACACATCATGGAAAGAGCATGTAAGAAGCAACTTGAGAATTACTAAGATTACGAGAATGTGCTAGTGACTTGTTAATCAGTGTTTATTAAATAACAGTAAACTCAAGTGAAAAGTGCGACCAATTGTGAGGTTATAGTTTCCTGAATTATATTTACAAAAACAATTAAAATTAAGATCAAAGTATGTACAGTTCCAGTTCAACGACTGTACATCATTTTGCTATGGTGACGTAGAGAGTCTCTTGTTATTGTTTTGAGGGGGTTGTTGGCCGGGAGCCAATCCAAAAGCTGTGTGTTGGTTGCCTTCCCGATTTTGATATTATTTTGTTGATAAAAGTAAATATTTTGTGCCCAGTTGTGCGTTTTATTGTATGCCTGTGTGTGGGTGCCAGCTGTGGTCAAATTGGCAGTGTTCCGGAGTGCAGTTCCAGAATAAATGAGACCTGGAGGGAAGCCTGTGCGAATTCGCTTTCGGAGTCGAGATTCTGCCAGATTTGGAGCTCCGGGAAGCGGAAAGCAAGGTGCAGCAGCTGGAGAAGACCTTATGCGTAGGTTAGAGCCAGGTAGCAGCAGCAGGAGGCTTTACAGGAAGCAGATACAAACTTGGCGTTCTTTCCAACTGTAGCCTGTGCAAGTTCGCCTTTGGAGTCGAGATTCTACAATAAGATTTATAGCTGCGGGAAGCGGACAGCAAGGTGCAGCACCTAGAGGGGTCTTATTCGTGGTCCAGAAAAAGGAAGCAACGCCAGGAGGCTCGTCATGGGGCGGATACGAGCTAGATGTCTTTTGTAGAAGCCGGAAACGAGATCGGCGTTCCTTGGAGAAAAACAAATTCGAGTTGGCGTCTTTTTACACTTGTAAAACAATTTCCAGACTACTTGATTATTATGAAAGCATTGTTATTATTTACCTGAGGAGAATTCATCGATTGTTGATTATTTGTCACTAGTCAAAATCGAGCATTTGTCATACAATGATAAAATTTCAACCGTGTGGAAATTCAACTCTGCAGATGGAGTTTCAATAGCTAACAGGTGCAAAAGTTTTTAATAACATGCAATTAGATAAACTATAGGTAGGATAACATATCCGTATTAAAGTAAAGCTTAATTAAATAATTATATTTTTAATTAGCCAGATAGAGGCAATTTTATCATAAAATGCAAAGTGCTATGTGTTTGTGCTCAATTGTATTGATTTAAAATACATATTATAGTATAAATAATAAACATTAATAAAAAGTAGGGTGCGTCACAATACATAGCAAGCAAGAGAGGGATTAACAGCGATTCAAGAATTCCTTATATTTGATTTTGAACATGGTTAGCCACCTCTAATATTCTAAGAAAACTTTTTATCAATCTCAAACCCTGTGTCAAACCATATTATTTCAGCTTTTTTAAGTAACCGTATTAGTTCAAATTTAATGACGTGTTTCCTTTCTTTCTGTATATAATTATAAATATATTACGAGATAACCTAATTAAAAGCTGCAGAGTAGAGGATACTTAATTTCCTTGCAAACAGTTTACAGTCAGCAAGTTTTTAGAATTAAGTAGTAGTAAATTGCAATGTTTTTAAAAAATACTTTTTTAATGGTAAACGTAAACTAGCATATATATTTTGGTGTTATCGAAACCTTCAACGTCAATATTACTCCTTTATATGTTTGCATTTTAAAGATAATAGCACCAACGAACGTTTCAATGACCCCAGTCCACAAACTTATTTGCTTTTCAGGATCTGTCGGTAATTTAATTATGTTTCTTTTCTGTTTCACAAAGCTAAGATGACAGGTGAAATGCACATAAGTAAGATAAGTAGTTACCACCGAGGTAATAACAAGAATGGTTTGTTGAGTTCTGAGAAACGTACAGTCCGCGATAGACATTTTAAGGAGGCAGCACCGTTTTTCTTCCAATTTACACGTGCAAAATACAGATTAACTCATTCGTTCACAAGAAACAATATCATTTAAAATTGTATTTGTTTCCTATTAGTAATCATTTAACAATTTATTTTAATCTATTAAGCGTTTTTAGTTCACAATGCTACCGCTTACCCAGCCAGCAATAATAAAAATTTTATTTATTTCGTAAATGGGAATAAGAAATGATCACTAACTAGTGAGAACTGCAATTAAAATAAATCACAACCTCGTAGTGTAGACAGCAATTATTATCTTAATCTAATTTTCGCTGCCTTCACAATGTTAGAAGGTAGATAAGGATCAAGATTCGCGGAGATTTGAGAAGTTTAAACTGAGCCTGTTGAATAAATTCACCTATTGTTTATTCTAATGCAGAAAAATATACGGTACCCCCCCCCCCTCAAGAAAAGCGCCCTTTGGTGCTTTCCAAGAAAACTTCGACACTCAGCATCACTCCGTTTCGCTAGTACAATGAAATGTTATGAACCAGTTATTTATAAAAAAAAAACAACAAAATGCCTTTGACCATACCTCAGAAGTTGATGTTGCCTTCCTTTTCGGAGGACCTATCGCATGAAAATGATTCAAGACTTCAGGAAGGTTCCTGGCGACCGGAATCGTGTACACATACGGACATACGTACACCGCACAGCTGAAACGGAGATTTGGTATAGTGCGTTCATTAGTTGGTTGACAGGAATTTTAGAGATATTTGACTCAGAGTGGTTTTCGATATGAGGGAATTTCAATACTTCGTACACTTCTTGTCGAAGTAATTAAGTTATTCTAGTTTTTAAACTAAACATCTGTACAAATAAATGAGTAGAAATGCAATTTTCTTGGGGAAACTTCACTTCATACTGAAATAGCTAGCGGGGCTGCAACTTAAGTTGCGGATTTAGGAAGTTCGGGAAATAACCACAGAGCTAAATTTGGCAGCATTCGAACTTCTTTAGCTGCAAGTTGAAGGCAGATTAGTGTAATGGCGGCAGCATTCTTACTTAAAGTGTTTGGGAGTACAGTGATCTCTGGTACAGGAAGAGGTGCCCCTTGCCGCAGCCTGGAAGATATTCTACTTTTCTTTTTGACGGAAAAATCTCGCGGCATCAGTTGACCTTTTCTGGCTTGACGATTGAACTGAAAGATTCAGCGAGGTAACCTGTACACGAGTTCCTTGGGCGTGCTCTCGGAAAATAATGCAGATTGGTCACAAGTTAGACTCCGGCGTTCTCAATCTAGGCATTAGCGTAATCGGGTGGGATCTTTGTGCTAGGATATAAACGATAAGCAATTTTACTAACATAAGCTTCAGAAAACGCCTGAACTTGTCACAGGTCAGATTCTGGCGATCTCAGTTTAAATGTCAAGGTTATCAGGCATATAGGGGGTCGGTCAGGTCACGCTTCTTGACCAGTTTTACTTCTTAGACAGAAGCTAGAGTTAGCACATTGTATGAAAGCTTGTTTGATAGAATGAAATAACTCACTCGGTCGCTCGGATTGCTAGTTACGCTGGAGGCTGGTACCTTCGGGTTACGGATTGGCGGCAACTCGCTTAGCAGGATTAAGCAAAGCTGGCGACTTTTTGAGCTTTAAGCGCTTTAGGGCTCAAGGCTATTCTCGGCTGGATTGACTCAAGCGCCCTCAACTGGGCGGCCATCTCTCACTTATGCCTATTGGATGCACATTTTGGTCTACCTACTATAGAAACCTAAATGGGGTAAAGGGTTTGAGAACAAAGGTGGGACAAAAAGTTGAGGTTGCAAAACTGCATGTGTTATGTACGTATTAGAAAATGCAAATAATAGAGAATAGAGACAAACATGTGGAGCATTTACTAAAAAATATATTTTTTGTTCTTCTTTGAATGGATTTTTAATGAAATTAACTATTTTGCAACATTTTCCGGAAATAATTTCTAAATTTCTCCACATGCCTTGATTGCAAGCGTTCATGTCTGATGTTATAGAAACAATATTTAAACCTATGTTTGTAGCATGTTCCACAATATTAATTAAAATATCCGCTACTATTGAACTGTTAGTGCTTCCTGACGTAAAGTAGTAAGCCACCGTTTGCTTCCATCTAGTTGTAATACCCCCTACAAATAATAGAAAAGTGAATATTAAAAACATAAGATTATTCTAATATTTTATATACCTAACACGACAACTAAAGCTTTAGAAGCTAAACGATTGTCCTGATTTGGCAATGTCTTATTTCATCTAAAGTAAGAATGCAGTCTTTTTCGAAAATTGTTTATAGTTTGCAATTTTAATCTTTAATAAAGTAAAGGCCAGAACTGAAGTGTATTGTCAGTTTATGTCAAATTTGAGATTTGCAGGTTAAGTTTTACGTCAGTCTGTGTCAAAAAATAAATAAAACCTAACCTACTAATCTCGAATTTGACATAGACTGACAATACACTTCAGTACTGCCAAAGGTATAACACATATCACAGCCTGCCCTAATTGGTTCTTTTATTGATCTGTCTGTATAATTATGGCCCCATCGGTATTTCAGACATATAATGCATACTACAACTAATAATGATGTCGTCAACCCAAACCATTGTCGAATATTTCTAAGTCACCAAGTCCTCCTTATTTAGAAGGTGGCGGGGGTTCTTTTCAGAGATGTAACATCTAGGAAATCTCTAGTTTCCACATCTTCAGCTGGTTTACTACTCCTCCATTTGGCCTTATTTGCGTCAGTACTTTCTTGTTGCGAATCCCGCCTGTCCAGGATTTGTCTGTAAACCTATATATCAAAATCTTGTAGATTCTTCATTTCGTAAAAAGGACGAAGAATATAACACTGCACTAGTTTCATCTGTTCTCCCATTCCATAATTGCCAACAATCGGGATCTTTGAATTGAGTCATTAATTGCTCTAACTCGCTGTAGAACTTTTCTATGGCATTGTTTTCACTTTTAGAGGTAGATGCATATACCTGGATAAAGTCAGTGCTGGTTGAACTGGCTTATATAGGGAATTTATTTTAATAGTTAACACTAGCAGTCCAGTGAGACAAATGTCTCATTTAATAAAAGAAAAAAGACCGTTTTGCAAATAGAACGCGTATTCACCACACGTACGTCTATGACGTCATTTTTGGTAGCAAAGTACCAGTCGCATTCGCCTTGATAAAATTTGCCTAGAATCTAACCTAAAAAGTTAGGATTAGGATAATTAAGATAATAATTAGTGTTAGAGACTGAAATTCGGTTCCTGACCTGACATGACCATTCCAAACATATCACTTTAATAACTTTTTTCTGTATCTCTTACGGTTTGGTTGCTGAAACAGCGTCCCGGACGGACGGACAAGTCTATTAGATAAAGGATAAGCGTTTCGTTTCTATGCCAACATTTAATCATAGAGGTCATTTCCATAGTAACAAATGAGACCAATAGATTAGAGCGTGTATTTCACGAGTTAACATAGGACTTATTACTTGTTAAAAAGACAATTAAAAGTTATTCTAATATATACCACTGAAGAAAAGATACAAATTGCTAGTTGTACTTAGGTATCTACTTTTTAGTTGCATACCTACATTCCGGTAACAAAATTAAAGTTTCTTATTAGCAAGTAACTAATTCAAACTCGTATGTTAACTCGTAAAATAAAGGCTCTAATCTATTGATTTTATTGGTAACTGTGGAAGTGACCTGTATGATTAAATGCTGGCATAGAAACGAAACTGTTATGTTAACCATTAAAATAAATTCACTGTATCTGTAACGTCGCTACTGGGTCTGAGATTAGTAGGAAGCTTAAGAATGCGATTTCTATATACTTGGTAATGAGTAAGTCATCCCCGTTGTGGTGATATGAGCTGTATTTACCCGCATGGTATACTGTGTGGTTAAATGTAAATCCTAAACAATTTAAAATTTAAAATAATAGAACAGACGAACTCTAATTATTATACATTTTGTTAGAAAGGTGTTACATGTTTTTTATAAAAAATGGCTCTGAAATCACGTAGACTTAATTTTTGTGAATATTATCAAATTTTCTTAAATATTTCAAAAAAGTCAGCGAAGAAATTTAATACTCAATGTAATTACATGAAGTTTACATTTTAATATAAAAATTACACTAAAATATCGCAAAACTCACTTCCACAAAAAGGTTTATTCAGGCAGACGCAAGTATCCTAAAGGCAAACATTACTTGAAAAGTTACAAAGTTCAATTTTAAAAATCATACATGTACTATTATAGTATATTACGGAATGGGTATAAACTACTATCTCCAGATGGATCATACTCTGCCATTGTTTTACTTTTAATGGCCATGAAGTTCATCCTATCGTAGTATCTTATTTTATCACTGTCGTTACATCAGATCTGTTGTTATTTTCAACTTGTTTATGATGACACAAAATGCGACTGTTTATTACTGCAGCAGCTTCATATGAAAATACATCTTTGTAGGACAACAGCCATAATTCTAATCTGGGTTACGGACTAAAAGATCCATGAAATTATGCAGTTTTCTGGTCAACTAATGGGACTTTATAATACTTAATTAGTAAAGATTATGATTTGTAGATTTAATTAATGTTGTTATATGGCAGTACTTTCCACAAGATTAAATATACACTTAGAAGGCTGAAAAGGGAAAATAGTTACTTGTGTTGTAATGCAACATGCAAGTGCATGTATCATTTATTTAAATTTTTAATATCTAGTTCGTTAATACAGTACATGAATAGAACGGCTGTATGAATGACTGGTGGCAGTTATTAGGGAAACAAAATGGGTTTCTATAGAAAATTACAGATATTAATAGTATATTATGATACGAGTTTTATAAGAAGCATTTTGTAGCACACATTTAGGGTACGACGAGCGAAGCGAGGAGTGCCCTAAAGGAGTAAGTGCTACAAAATGCCTTATAAACGAGGTATCATACAGTATTTTATCTACTTTGCCACTTTTTTAAGCAAAAAAATGAAAATTTTTAATATTTTTCTTATAGCATCGCTTTGTGTCTATTACGATACGCAAACGCGTATCGTAATATGTCTATTACGATACGCAAACGCGTATCGTAATAGCCTCAGTACGAACGCAAAGTAGATAAAATAATATTAAAAAATAGTTATATAAAATTCACGTTGATGGTTGAATTCCATCAATTGTGATCTGATAATAATCTCCAAATAACTAAGAAGTGGTAAAATAGCTTTCCGTACTATTTAATACGATGTAGTATCAAGATTATTATAATTTTGAAGTTTCTGTTATTTCATTTGAGTTTAATTGTATCTATCTATTAGAAAGTGAATAGGTTATAATAAGTAAAGTAAAGCCAGTGTAGTGCGACAGTGAATTTCGTGTGCTACTGGATGAAGTTTCTATCGTAAAGGATAGAATGGTAGAAATTCTACAACGAGCTTGGGGTAAACTGGAACATCCATTATATTGGAAAGGTGTTAGTCAGCAGTATAAAGATCCTGTTAAGCAGTCAGGTATTTCAACCAAAGCCAGACCCTCCCTCGTCAACCAAAACCACTGACAGGGAAAGCTTCCGTATTGATCTCCAAAGTAACATCAATCTGAACATTAATTTAAGAGCGTTAGAGCAATTAGAAAAAGAAGCTGGTCTAGGCAGCAGCCTACAACAACACTAAGGAAATTACCCACATAACCAAACGTCGCGCTGACATTAGAGAACTAGCCACAGAAAAAAGAAGGGCTAGAAGAAGATGGCAGCAATCAAGAGATCCTGCAGACAAAACTATACTTAATAACAAAACTCAGAAGAGAAATCCAGAAACTTAAAGAAGAGTCTATAACTTCATATTTACAAGAATTATTTGCATATGAAGAAACCGATTATTCACTATGGAAGGCAACCAAGAAGATTAAGCGACCCGTAACTTCTGTTCCGCCTATTAGAAGCAACAATGTACTATGGGCTACAGAGAATAAACACAATGCAGACTTGTTTGCCGAACATATGGCTGAAATATTCTCTCCGAACCAAGGTCAGACAATTCAAGATATAATTATCATTGGCAACCCAAAACCCGAAAATATAACTCCAGTTATCCTAAAAAAAGTAGTTGAGGAGATAAAAACTAATCTGAAACCAAAGAAAGCACCAGGATTGTATTTAATCACTAGAGAAATCTTAACGCATCTGCCTAGAAAAGGTATAGTCATGTTGACCCACCTCTTCAATGTAACTTTCAGAATAAAACATGTTCCTTCATGCTGGAAAGTAGCAGAAATCATGTTGCCAAAGCCAGGAAAACAACCTAATGACGTCAAATCCTATAGACCGATTTTCCTTCTGCCGATAGTCTTAAAAATCTTTGATAAATTACTCCTTAAGAGGCTACAACCAATAATAGAAAATAATAACCTAATCCCAGATTATCAAACTGGATTCAGGCAAAAGTACTCGACAATAAATAAAGTGCATAGAAAACCTCACATCATCGAAAGTGCTCTAGAAGAAAAACAAGACTGCTCTTCCTAGACGTTGCTCAAGTCCTCGACAAAGTTTGGCACGAATGCTTGATATATAAACTAAATAAAATGTTACCAAAACAACATGCTGACATTTTGACATCATATATATCTGACAGATTGTTTAGAGTCAAATAAGAAGATGGATATTCTAACCCAAAAGGGATAAAAGCGGGTGTGCCACAAGGGAGTGTTCTCGGGCCCATCCTATATTTGTTGTACATGAACGATTTACTTGAGTTAGAAGATGCAGTTATTGCTATATTTGTTGATGACAGTGCTCTTCTTGCAGTAGACCAAGACCAAGAAATCTCTGTTAGAAAACTACAGGCAGCAAGCAATACGGTAGTAGACTGGGCTAGGCAATGGAAGATTAAGCTCAACGAACTGAAATCTATTCAGGTAAATTACAGCAATAAACGAATAACAGACCCATATCCTCTAGACAGTAAAGGAACAATTGTACCGTATTTGATGAATGCAAAATATCTCGGCATGAATCTGGACCCCAAACTTAGGTGGAAAGAACATGTTAAGAAGAAATGAGCGGTCTAAAATATAGACAGCACTATTGACTGATTGGCTGATTGGAAGAAACTCCAAGCCTTCGATCTCCAACAAATTACTAATATACAACCAGATATTGAAACCGATATGGCTATACGGTATTCAGCTTTGGGACTGTGCCAGCGATTCTAACATCTAGTGTATCCATACATTCCAGAAAAAAGTACTGCGAAACATAGTGGATGCACCCTGGTATGTTCGCAACTCTGACATACATAGAGATCTTCGGATTCCAGATGTAAAGGAAGAGATTAAAAGGATTGCCGGCAAGCACGAAGCCGGGTTACATCTCCACGTAAATGCAGAAGCTCTTCGACTGCTGGACAATCAATACCAGGTCCGAAGACTAAAAGAGAACCAAACCATCTTATCTTGTGTAGTATGGTGTGTGTAAACGCAGAGCATAGTGCGTGAGTGAAGTATAAATAGTTATGAGAGGAAACATCGGTGGATTGAATTTAAGTGATAAGGGTTTAGTCTTAAGATGTATTAGATAAAAATTAATGATTACTCTTTAAGACTAGTTTTAATTGTAAGCACAACGGTGCTATTAAAAAAATATATTGAAGAATACCATTCACCTGTAAAAATAGAAGTGCCATTGTTCCGAGCTAATTAGTCGAGGTTAGAACAGGGTTATTTATCAGGACATAATGTCATAATGTCAGAATTGTATAATTAAAACCTGTCAGAATTGTTGTAAGTTTTATTGAAATACAAAGGTAAGTCAATACAACAATTTCCAAAAGATGTGATATTTCTTTGGAAAGTATAAGTATCATTGAAATTAATACAACTAACATATATTTAGACAAAATACAAATTGAAGACTAATTTGGGGTAGGAAATGTGGGGAAACGTTACAATGTCCTGTTTCCACATTTTTGTCCAGTAAATATTTTTGAAGTCGAAAACATTTAGATGATTTCTTTTCTAATATTCTATTTGCTATAAAACGTCAGAAGAAATTACAAACGTGAATAAAGCAAATAATTTTTCTCTCTACTTACGTTGAATTAGTAGACCGCCAAATAGGGTCAAAACGAATGCCCTTTTATTGTTGCAGGTAATTCGTTGTTTCCGCTTTTCCTTGGTTTTCTGGTTTAAGAATCCATTAGGAAAATTACACTTTAATATCTTGTTAAATAATAAAATTACAGTAGAGCCAATTTTCCTGAAACCCGCAAATCCTTAGGGAAAAATCTGGGAATACAGGTTTATTTCGAAGCGTATCGTTCTTTATTGTTCAAAATCTAAGCAACATTTTGCGATACTCCGGGAGTGGTCGGTAAAGTCTTTTTCTCATCATAAATATATATTCTTTTTATGGATTACCCACTGGGCTATGGAATATTAGTTGTAATAAATTTCCACACACACGAAAGGTTATACGAAATCTGCAATTGGGAGTTAAAAAACATTACCCCAACAGCTCATCGGCATTTCGCCCAAAAAATAAAATAACTAACGTAGATAAAAATAGGGGCTTTACAGTAGTTTTTTTTTATATTCAGCAAGCGTTGGAAAGTTCCGGATCGTTATTAGATTGATACATAAGCTTATTTCCTGCAATGTCCTTCTTTTTCAGGGTGTTGGACAGAAAAAGAAATAAAAGCTAATGTTCACATTTGTATAGTATTTACGTTCACGATATACCTGTTCCAAAATATTGACTAAGCCGTAGGTATAATCTAAAAAATGCAATTAGTCGGACTAAAATAATGCAGTGCTCTATCTAACTTACAATTAAATGGTCAGGCTATTACGCGACGAGAAACCCTAAAGGTCAAACAGGAAAATATCTCGACATGATACTGACAAGGGACATGCGATTAAACTAGTCTTTTCTTGATTTTCAGTAATCTATATTAATAAATATAAATACATGCATATTATTATATACAGTCATAATATGATCAATTATTATGTACATTTTGGCACTATGGGGAAAAGCAGATGTAAACAAAGTGATAATTTCAGAAAATATGTTACTTAGAAGAGTATGTAATATACTATTTGAATGTTTCTTCTCAAAAATTTACTACAATAGTAGCGTGGCGCAAACACTTTGTTGCTGACCGGAATCCCCTTGAATAACTATGTGCAGCGATCGGGACGTGCCTACAAAACACCTAAAAACTATATGCCATGCACAAAAATGTGTAGAGCTCATGGCGATCCCTAGATACAAATATGCAGCAATGATGGTACAGGGCAGTCTCGTTATGAATAAAAATGCCCAGCGATTGTGGCGAGTTCCTGTTGCCTAAGATAGGACTGTGCAGTGATCTTAATGGACCGCATTCGCTTGGGACAGAGATACATAGTCGTAATCTGCCTCAATTGTTCTGAACGTTGCAGACCTCAAGGAGTCTGAAAAAAGTTGTTCGCTGATCGTTACAGATCCCAACCCCATTGGATACAGATGCGTAACGGACCACAGTAATCTTCCCCAAAGATATGTAGCGATAGGTGTAGATTGCAATTACGTACGTTGTACAGCGATTGCTGCAGACCACAGTCACTGAGAACAGAGACGTGGAATGATCGTTCTGGATCTGAAGCACTCTGGAATCTGATGTGTAGCTATTGTTGCGGAGCGCAATCACTTTTGGCAAAGAAATGTGTTAGATCATTTTCGACCTCTTTCGTTTTGCTCAAAATTACGTTTATTTGTCGCCCGAATTCTTACTGATTACGGCCCTGTACTAGTTATATTCGAATTTATTCCGGCGGGCATTGAAGTGCTTGCGCTTCGTATTTGTTTTCTTAAGTAACCAATTCTTTAACGCGGGCGCAAGGCCATAGTAAGATTTCTTTCCTCGAAACTATATTATAAATATCACCGTTTATGTTGCATTTGCCGAATTGGGCCCGTGAATTTATTCTTTAATGCAAGAACCGATCGGCTGCACAAGGCCGACGTAATTAAGCTTCTAGGAATATAATAGCTTCATGCCCCTTTTATAAATTATCGTTTAAAGTTCGGCAGGATTGACCTTGTAACTTAATATTTTTGGGATCCGCTGTATAGCCAGAAATTCTTTCTAGAACCTTCTCTGATAACCAAGCTTTGTGTAAAGGAAATAAAAATTAATAACTCCTTAGGGAATGAGGCATTTAAAATTAGTGGTTTCGGAGTTCTAAACTCTTTTCCGTCGTGTTCTTCACGGAGAGTCCAATTTGAAATAAATAATAAGTAGCCAGCCTTTGAGTACAACAGACGCTTATGGTTTTGTGTTGCCTCCGGGGCTGCACTGTTGGTGGCCCCGGAGGGAAGCTTTTCGTGCGTTTTAAGTTCTGCTGCAGGCTTCGAATCAGATAGCTCGTTAAGTGATAAAGTTCCCGCGGGACGTGTGTGGGTTAGGCCGACGCCGGTTTGGGCGGGCGTTTTGGATTTCGTTTATTTCGACCCCAAGAGCCGGGGGAAAACTTACTTTGCATCCTGTTGCAAATCTACTACAAGACGCCTTATGAAGCCTACGTAATTTTCTCATAGTAAGTGGGAAATATCTGCTTTTGCAAATTCTACCACGTCGTGCCGAACCCGAAGTATTTTCTGCGTTCCCGGGGACTACCGTTTTCACCTCGAAGTAATTCAACACTCTTTCGGGCCGCTGGCCACTGCCTTCGCTCAACCCCTTTGGGCAACCCTGTTCTACGCTCGCTGCGGGACGTAACCTTAGTCTTTGTGGACGCCATCTTCGCAGTCCTCGACCTTCTGCAGTCACCGCTTGGCTTTTGGCAAAGCCCTTCAACAACCCTTTGGGGAGCTGTATTGCTGCAAACTGCCACTAAGCCTCTCCAGGATCCGGTCCAGCCATCGGTCATCGTCAACGCAACAGGTGTTCTAGCTAAAAAAAAGGTAGGATCTACCGCTGTATTTTTGTTTTGTTTCTTGTTTTAATGTGTCGCGAAAGTGTTACCGAATTTGGATGTTTATTGTGCCTCGCATGCTGCGGGACTTTGCGCCTGCGAATTTAATTGCGTCAAATAGCCTGTGTATATAATTAGCCATTAAGGTAACTTTGCTTGGGATCCCCCGATAATTTTCAGTTAGGGTGTTACCTTCTTATTGCCAATTTGTGGCCCTGTGTGTGTAGATTTTCATCCATTAAATAATAATACAGTCACACTTAGTTTGTTTAATTGACTTAAACCTGAAATCTGTGGATCTTCAATCCTAATGTGGCGAAAAGCCAAGTGTAATCAAATGTGAAGCTAGAACACGTGCTTTTATTGGAAAAGCCATACAGTTTTTGGCTTGAGTAAATTCTTTTGAACCCCTTTAGGGAGGTGGTCATAAGGTAAGTCATTAAGGCCACCTGGTGCTTACCGCCCGACTTGGAGGGAACTTAGTGGACGACGCTTCGCAGCGTGCAGCTAACCCAGCGCATTTTCAGTAGAGCCCTGTGATATTTCTCGTTTTTGGTCACGAGGGCTGTTGATTTATCAAAACGAGTGGCGTCCTTAGGCAATTCTTTTGAGCAAAGTATAGGGTAAGTGCTGTCGGTTTTAACTGAGATTTCGAATCACACCTTCTCGACTAAGCTAGACCGTGGGTAATATGAGCGCCGTCATCTGCTCAGACACAATTAAGATCTGTGTTTTTGGAAAAGCCGGCAAACCCTTTACTTTTTCCCCGATTTTGACAGTGCTTGTGATCGATGTCGATTCGAGCATTTAATCCTGTAACAAATGTGTGCCGCGAACGTGGCGAATCGCAGTCGCTCTAGACAAAAATGTACAACAATCATGGTGCACTACAGTCGTTCTAGACAAAAACGTTTATTGATTCTGGCGCGTCGCAGTTATCTAAAGCTGATATGTACAACGATTATTGCAGACGTACGGAACAAAGATGTAAGCGATCGTAGCTTATCAGCTTATCTCAATCACACTACACAAAAACTATAGCGGTCAATGCAGACCGCAATCACCGTGGACAACCATATAGCGTTCGTTGTGCATCACATTAGTCCTGGACAAAAATGTTCAGCTATAGTGGCGCATCAGGGTTGCCTACGACAGAAATGTGTAGCGATCGTTGCAAATCGCTTTCACTTTGGACAAAGGTATACAGCGATAGGTGTGAATTGTAATCACATTGGACAAATATGCAGCTATGGTTTCAGACTGAAGTCTCTTGAAACAAAGATGTGGAGTGGAATGTCGCAATCGCCAAGGACGAAAATGAATAGGAGTTGGTGGTGACTGCCGTTGCATTGGGCAAATATGTGCAACGACCGTTGGGGGTCGCAGTCGCCTTAGATAGAAATATGTAACAGTCGTTGTGCACCGCAATTGTTCTGTACAAAAATGTATAGCAGTATGCATGGATTGAAATCACTTTGGACTAAGGTATGCGACCGCAACTGCCTTGGAGAAACATGTGCAACAGTCATTGTGCACTGTAGTCGTGCAGAAACAAAATGTGCTGACCGCAACTCCTTAAGAGCAAGATGTGCAGCGAACATGGCGAGCCGCTATTGCCTTCGACAAAAATGTGGAATAATTATGGTGCACCGCAATTATTCTGAACAAAAATGTTTAGCGATTTTGAGTACTGCATTTGCCTTGAACAGAGATATACAGTGTTACAGACCGCAATCGCGCGGAACAAAGATGTGTAGCAATCGTAGCTAGTCGCAGTCGCCTTGGACAAAAATGTATAACGGTCGTTGCGGAACGCAATTGCCTCGGGCAACATGGATATCAATCGCTACGCGTCGCAGTCTACAAATGTGCAACAGTCATCATTGTGCACTGGGTCGTTCTGGACCATGATGTGCTGACCGCAACTGCCTGGGATGAAAATATGTAGTGCATATGGTGAGTCGCAGTTGCCCTCGACCAAAATGTGTAACAACTTTTCTTCACTGCAATCATTCCGGACAAAAATGTCCTGGCTGCCTAACATAAAAATAAACAACGGTCGCTGTATACCGCAGCCGCTCGCCAAAATCTTCCTTGAAGCTCATCGACAAGGTTTTGCTTCTGATACGCCTGCTTGCTATCTAATGTTCAGCAACAGAAGGTTGATCATTAATCTATTCTATTTTCCCAGCGTTAAAACGTTGGATTTCGACATAACCTGTAATATAGAATTATTTTTAACTTGTTAGTTTTAATGTATTTGTCAAGTACCAGACTGGCTTCATGTTTAGATAAATACAGTATAATTTAGAACTTTCCATTGTAGCGCAATTATTTTCAGTATTCCAGCCACTGTTTACTTGCGATAACTTTCTCCATGTCAAATTTAATTAGAATTTTGGTTGTGTCTCATGTACCATTAAAGTTAGTATTATTTTAGTTTTGCTTCTTGCGAAGCAATCTTGCATGTACTTTGAGGTTTAAAGTTTGGATTTTTACTTCACGTTGTGTACGATCAACTCGGTTAAATTAAGCTTAATTATTCCCCTATTTGTAAGATATTGATCTAATAATTCTCTTTATTCGACCTATTGAAACCGATGGGCATTTTAATTAATTACTAAGGGTATTCCGGGTTATATAATTCTCTACCCGGAACCAAGATTTTGGGGTCTGTAGGACTTAAAGTTTGATTATTAATAAGATGAGAACTTCCGTGCATTTTTGGGTTATGGGTCAAATTCAATCTTAACCCAAAATTTAGCCTTTAATAGTACTACCGCGGAAATGATCTTTTACCGAGTAATCTGATGATAATGCAAATTGATAATTCTACCGTCATTTATTTGTTTGGTATTAGATGCAATTTAATTTATAATATTTATAACTTCTGATTGTATGCTTTATGACCTTTACAGCTGCCCTTTCCTACAATTGAGATATTTCCTAATATATTTTATCTGGTTTGCCGTGCTTTGTGTATGTACTACCAATTACTCTTTGTTGTTATAATTATACTGACGTTATTAATGCCTGGGAATTTTATTTTTGCCCTTACCGTTTTCTCTTTTTTAAGGAAGTCGTTAGTAGCGCCTCTCGACGTGTACCTTATCTTTTATTAGCAAAGTGCTTGGATTACTTGCTACTTGGCGTACGTATTTTTTACAGTTTTGAGATTAGAGTTTCTTGTTTAACCTACGACCAGCTCCGATTGAGCAGTCGGTTGCCTTTGCCACTCTTTTAGGTATCTGTCAGAGTGATGTAACAAGGAAGCCTTTGGCGCCCAATGTAGAGCGGATTCCGCATTAACTTGGAATAAGGTGGTTGAATAGTCACAATACTTCTAGGGAATAATGTATAAACCAGCCCTTTGCTAACGGAAACCTACTTTTGTTGATCCTCTATACGGAATTTTTAAGTGCTGTACAGTAAATAACATAAATAAAAAACACAAAACAAAGGTGGTGCTTTTAAGGAGCTACATATTGAATAACTTCAACAAGCAAAATGACTTGGATACAATAAAGTTAATCCTGACCCTTAGAGGACATCATTATGTATATAAACAATCTTCGTAATTTTTTCCAGCCAATTCCGGAATATATAATTATGAGATGTGCCCGAAAGAGGAAAATGATTTAACTAGAGTACAAAGCGTCGCTGGAAGAGCTAAACGTAGAAAAAAAATGTGTTAAACGCTCCTTAATAAACTTACTTTTCTCCGGCGTAACATATAATTTAAGCAATTACGATACATCTACCTTGAAATGGTGGTAGGCCGTTACTGGTTAACTACAAATATCATGCTTGCTACGTGCGACGTTGTACACACTTCTCGACGATGAGGAATGAATCTAGTTTTTGAGCATGTTGTTCGAGAAAAACAACGATGCTGTGTGGACAGGTTAGATAACGAATTGCTTCGAAAAGCAGGCACGGGAGAAGAAAACTAGCTGATATATGCGCAAAGTGTGATTCAAAGGGTAACTAAATTAATGCCACTTGTTAAAAGATTCACTCTTCATTATTTGTAATTATTAAGAAACCTTCATGGTTGATCCGGATTCTAGCCGCAATTGAAGGCTTACTTCATGATAAAGGGTCCCCTATTCTACGCAACTATGGATCGCCGCCCCACGCAATAGATGTTGCTCACTCAAATGCCTCGGATTCTATTTTGAATGACCGGGAAGCGACGGCCCCGCTGAACGCTGAAGGTTGGCCGAAGCCGCGAGATTGCAGCTTCGGCGGCGAAAATCCGGCTTCAGCGGTCGACACAAAAATTCCAAAAATGCACTCCCTCGCCGTAAAGACAACGCGGCAGTACAGCTTTCAATATGAATCAGTGGAAATCGGCACCGTTATTTATCATGCGCTAAAGCCTACAGAACCGCATGGTAAGGGACAGCTTAGCCAAAAATGAGCGAGAACTAATTTCCGTAAGCGACATTAATAATAAAAATTAACCCAATAATCTACCGTTGACCTTGTTTTTCTGAGCTCATATTGGCTCTCTTTCAGCTTTTTCTCTACTTCCTTTATTAATCTTGCTTTCCCAATAATTTAATTTAATCTAACTACGTGAGATGATCTAACCTAACATATCCTAGCCTAAGGATTTCGATGAAATGTCTCCTCGATTTGAAGGTGTTGACAGTCGTATACTGTCAAAAAAACATCCACATTTACTCAACAGTACGGCACACTACCGTATATCGAGATAATACTTGTTCAAAATATTAGAATGAAAAACAGGGTTTTTTGCTCTATTTGTACGGGTACAATATGTTAAGAATACCAAGCAATTTCTTGTGATAGCAAAAACTACATTACGGTTATGTTTGTTTCAATTTTATCGTGTATAAGAAACTCTGTTAACAATGTTCAAGGCACGGCACCCTTTGTTCCATACATATTGCAACTATCTAGAACTTAATTGCTAAAAAGGATGGTCTAGATATTTTTTAACAGAAGATTTCGTTTACTGCGAAATATATTTGCCGGAGTGAGAAACTCATATGTCTCAAAACAATTTGAAACAATTATAAGAAATTTTCTTTTAAGTTACGGTATTCTTTG
This sequence comes from Agriotes lineatus, assembly GCA_940337035.1. Lineage (NCBI taxonomy): Eukaryota > Metazoa > Arthropoda > Insecta > Coleoptera > Elateridae > Agriotes > Agriotes lineatus. Next base: position 156,956,636 of record OW679198.1, on the reverse strand, counting down.
CTATAGTCTTGGTACCTGCAGATGCATTTAATTGAATTTTATGTTAAACTCATTGGACACAATTCGTTGAAAACCCCTAACCATCAAATATTTCACTGGTTTCACTGGTGATTTGGTGAAGAACATATCTTCGGCCAACGTTGTCGGGTTAGTTTCTCTTCAAGGCTACCGATTATGACAGCTTAGCTGTCGAAATACGTATTCACTGATTGTTATCTATTTGTGCGGCTAGAGCTTTTCAATGAATTGTGTCTGATTCAAACGACAGCAGTGTTGTAATCTTAAATAAGTTGGGTTAACTTTACAATACAAAGTTTTTGATATAGTTTAGTAGGCTTAATGTTTTGCTTCCTACTTAATTTAATTCAGTTAAGTTTTATTTAGGCAAAAGATAATTATTTTGTAAATATTGCACAAAAAGAAGCAGTGGCCACTTATATTGCCAAGGAAAGTAAAAACGAATGCCCTTGAGTCAAGGTTGCAGTGATAAATCATCGGTGTTTATTTAGGGTCTGGCATCTAAAAGGCTTCGAGTGTCTCGTCCACTTTTAATTGCAGAACCCTGGTTTATTTATAATACCAATGTGATTAATCACTATTCCTCTTAATGAAAACCGCACCTTGTGTTCATATAGGTTTTGGGTTTTGTAATTTAATACCGGAATGTGTATTGTGTTACCGCTGCATTATTTGCAGCAATCGGCTAATTGCAATCTTGCTCTTGAAAATTGTATTGCGCTTTTAATGAATTTACTGCAATATTGTAATGTACAGAAAATATTAAATAATTACTGTGCGACTTTATTCTGAATGGTTGTGATAAATATTTTACTATCATTATTACTGAGAATTGATTTCAATCACGACCATTTTTACAAATTTACAATTTTTGTCGCAATCTCTCAATTAATCGCCACCAGCACAAAGTTGAATTGAGTTATGTAAGTACTGACTATCGATTTGCAGTGATAACGAGCAGATTTTCATTCTTCAAATTACACAACCTCCAAAGTGACGTAAATAATACACTTTTATTTTTCCATTTCTTTGATTTATTATTTAAATTAAAATGCGATGATAACCAAAATACTTTCTCTGTAAATGTTGGTGTTAATGATCCTTCTAAATATTTTATTGTGCCGAAATGCCTCGATAGATTAGAACTCGACGAACAAGCTCCACCTATTACGCGTGGCAGTCCTAAATACTACATTATTATAGTATCTGAATCAAAACTGGCCTTCAAAATAAATAACTTAGGAAAGTTTCCTTTTAATAAGAAATTATCTGAGGTTTTATGAGCAAATACAATGCACTAATTTAAGAAAATTGTAAAAGTTTTCTCGCAGCCTACAATTAACGGCTAATGCGAATTTCGTTTCAGAATTAGGTAGTATATAACAAAAAATGTCTGTAAAAAGGTTCAACTGTATTACCGGGAAATATAATTTAAATATTGCTTACAGATGTAATTGATACCAGGTTATCTAGGCTTATTTTTATAAATATGCGAGTTATGCATATGTTTATAGTAGGCTATGCTTGTTTAATAAAAACGTAAAGAAATATTTCACTAGTGTTCTGAACGATATTTTCGTTTGCGTTATTTGAGTGAATTGATGCAAAACTACGCAACAGAACAATATTACTGGGAAATAGAAATTGTAACATTAATTTATTCGTTCCTCACTTGTAAACATCAATTTATCAAGTCACTGTATTCACCTTGAAAGTGTTTCTTAACTGGCTAGCCAGTAAATTTTTACTGGCTAGCCAGTTATATTTTACAAGCGTGCTTATAGATAAATGATAGCGTGCAAAGCCAGAGTTGTCTTCCTTAGTATGTGTCATATTGATTAATTTAGTTGCTTGTCAGTTTGACATTTTGAATAAATGTTAAATTTCTAGTTATTTACAAGTGAGGAACAAATAAAACATTCAACAATACACGCCAGGTAACCATTTTTACTGGCTCAAGGATATGACAGGCTCGCCTGACGGCTCGCCAGTCATCCCAATCCTATCGCCAGTAAAACCTGTTTTACCTGGCTTGTAATGTTAAATACTATTGCCTTCTGGGTAAACAAGCATGACCTACTACTAGAATATCGTTTTTACTCATACGCGGCTGTTTATGAATACAAAATCTAGCAGCCTAAGCATTATTAAAAATCACAAAAAACTCTATCAAACGGAATCAGAGGAACTTTTTACGTATATTACATATATAACACCAAGTTAGTGGAAGTAAAGAGCATATAACGTGACGCGGTTCAACCTTATGGCAATAATCGTAAGTGTGTAATATCGATTGCATAAACAAATATTTCGTGAGAAAGTGCCAATAATTCGTTGAGACAAGGAACTCTTCTACATATCGTTGTTTATTTAATCTTTGCTAATGGTGTCTTACCTGCTTTCAGAGAAAATATTTAACATTGTTGCAACATAGTGGCTTGCTCCTATGCTTCAATGACCTTGGAACCACAAGCTTCATTTTCAGGATTACTTAAATTATGATTTCAAATCGAATAACAAAGCCACAGTATGAATTTCCACAAACGATTGATGGATTGCTAAGTAGAATATGGGATAAAAAAATACTGACCAAACTAGATTTAAAAAAATCGTTTTGGCTTATTCCATTGCATGAAGAGTCGAGGAAATATACGGGTTTCAGTATTGATGGGGATATTTTTCAATTTAAAGTGGTACCATTTGGTCTTTCAACATTATGTGCAGCACTTGTTAGATCTATGCAGCAAATTTTAAATCAATTTGAAAACTTTTGTGCGCATTATATTGATGATATCTTATTGTTTTCTGAAAATGAACAACAACATTTAAAGCATTTAGAAATTGTAATAGAAATATTAAATAAAAATGGATTAAAATTGAATCTTTCAAAATGTGAATTTGTGCAAGAAAATGCAACATACTTAGGACACGAAATAAGTCAGAATGGAGTCACTATAAATGAGAAACGTCTTGAGAAAATTAAAAACGTACCTCGTTCAAAGAATTTGAAGAAGTTAAGAGGGTTATTAGGTGTTAATAAATACAACTTTTCTGAGTAACCACTTTATTTTCAACTTATCATTTGCGTGTCAGTGGTTGAACTGACCACCGAAGATTTTAAAATGACGCACCAGCAACCCTCCGAAAATGAGCGAGTGCGCCCGAAATACAAAACTGGCAACGAAAATACACAAACTTAATATTATACAAAGAAATAGAAATATGTTACATTAACTAGTCTAAACATTAGGTGTTTTCAATTATTATAAAAAATTTATAAATTACTACTCAGAGTTGACGTTACCGTTGGTACAGTTATTAAGAAAAGATGTGAAATTTTTTATTAATTTGGGGAATTATGCTATGATACATAAAGAGCAGTCTATGTTGAAGAATAATTTAAATATAAAATTTGGTATACCCATATATATATATATATATTCAAATAAGAAAAAATTATAAAAGAATTTCCTGTTTAATTGAAAGTTATTAATAGAATTTAATTTGGATGCAAACTAAGACGATATGTATAGCACTTGAGTATTCTTTATTGGTTTTAAAAGGTATAAGATAAATATATGCGCAGATTACATATGACAAATATAATTTCTATTGAAATAATAAGATGAGTAGGTAGAACTCAAATTATATTAATTTGTAGAGGGCATAAATAATTGTAACATAGAAGCTAAGCAGTTTCTGTTATTATTATTAGAAAAATCAACAACTAATAAAACATAAAAAGTAATTTTGATACAATTTTTCGATTCCAATAAAAAAATATAAAATTACCCTAATGTTATTATGTGAATTAGTCAAATACATTTTAAAAAGGGTTTTAATAAATTGAGGTGGTGAATATAATGAGAAACTTAAACCAGATATAATTTGTGAAGATGCAATTATAGAAGAGTATTGGAAGGTTATTTAGTTTGATACAAGCAAGTAAAGAAGCTAGAAGAGGATAAGATTTGGATAGAGTTATTTATTTTCATTAACACAAGTGATAAGAAGGTACATTAATAAAAGTTACACATTGCGGGAGATGTCGATGGAGTACTGAGGACGTGAGGATCTGACCGCGGAGGACAGCAGAGGGACTTCAGGACTTGACAGTACTGTTGGTTACTCACGACAGATATTGCTACAGTTGGAGCTATAAAAGAAGAATGTTAATCAAGGATCATCTAGGATAGCGTACTTGCGTGGAGCAGTTGGAGCAGAGGGAACGTCTGGAAGGTGATAGGAGCTTTGCTGAGGTGGAACAGGACCTTTCCTGTTAGCACCCGGGGTTTTGACAGATCGGTATATATTTGTCATTGAGCGGGACATCACTGCAGAACTAACTAGGGGATCCAGGCTGTGGAGATCAAAAGGAGTGTTGTTTTTGGACGTGATATTCCAGCAGAAAAAGTGAAAGTTGTTCAGGTGGGTTTTTAAGTTTATCCTATTGAAGCTATATTAAATAAAAGAGTGTAATTAAGTACTTACCTTAGGACATTTAGTCAATTACATGTGAGTAGAAAGAGTATTTGTCATTTTTGGTTGAGAATATTGTTGGAGCATTGTTTGACGTGCACGGTGACAGTTAGTGTCAGCACACAATTAAAAGTCATTATAAAAATAAAATGCCATAACAAACTACTATATTATCGAACCACCCCTAATAAGAGTCTCAAGGCGCTATTGATTTTTATAAAAGTTTGAAAATAATTATAATTATTAAATACATTGCGTGGAGCCTCAACATAATATATATATTATTGTACGTATGATCGCCTTTGCGACCACTTTTTCTTCTAGTATTGCCAGTGCATCGTCTAATTTAATTCTATCAAATGCTTTGCATAGGTCAACAAAGCAGACAAAAACAGGTTTAGAGTATTCGATAGATTATTTACATATCGGTGTGAGTGTAAATATGGCAGTTGTTGTTGACCTATTTGTTCTGAAGCCAAGCTGTTCTTCGTTAAAATTTGTATGAAGTTATTTGCCTTCTGTAAAATTATTTTTGTTGTAACTTTCAGTACTATACTTAACAACGTAATTTCTCGATAATTTTCTGGAAGCCCTTCATCCCCCTTCTTAAATAACACTGAATTTCCACTCTTGTGTTACAACCTGATCATGGAGCAATTTTTGTATTAATAGTTGCAATTCTTCATATTTCTGCTGTTTTTTTGCAATTGCCATTGCTTGCTTAATGTCTTCTTCCTTTACTTCCACATCTGTTTCTACTCTATTCGGGTCGTTTTGCAGTGCATCGTCTTTAGAGTCGTATATGTTTGAAAAGTAACGCTGCCATTCTCCTTCAGTAATTGTATTGTTGTGGTATAGTTTACGTACTTCTCTTTTTCTCTTCTGGATAATTTTCCATACTTTCGTTTGCGACCCGGTTAGGTCCCTTTCCATACGTGTCCCTACCAACCTTACCAATATTATTCTGTTATTTGTTTTATTTTCATGTTATTTTCGTTTCTTATTTGTTTGTATGCATACATATCTTCTTATTTTTGTTATACTGTCCATATTATGTATGCTCTTTTCTTTTCTTCACTTAACAGCTTTATTTCTGGTTTAACCCATGATGTCTTTTACTGCATTATTTTGATTCGTAATTATTTTTAATATGTACTAATACTGTCCAATAGGGAACATTCAAGGTCGTTGGGGAGACATATTTTTTACAGAATTAAGCCAAATTTTAGTACAGTTCTAAGTAGTGCATTAGGCAGCATATTCGCGGTATTGCCTAAATCGGACCCTGACAGGAGTACACTCCGAATTTTTTCATTACTTGTTAATATCACCAAAATAACGCAAATATATGGAACATTCAAAGTCGTTGAGGAGACTAAAGGTGTTGACAAAGTTAATCCATACTTTAACACAATACTAGATGGTACATAAGGAAACTGTTGCACAGTGTTACATAAATCTAGTTCCAATTGGAGTACACTATGAGAAATTTTTTTGCCAATAGCGTCAAAAATATGGAAACATAGGGAATATTCAAGGACTTTTGGGAGACAAAATATGTCCGAGTTAAACCAAATTTTAGCAAAATTCTAAGTACTTAGTGCAGAAGGCAACTTTTTCGCGTTATTGCATAAATCGTACCCTAACCATATATTAAAAATTTATATTACTTGGTAATATCGCAAAAAGTTAAAATAAGGAACATTCAAAGTGGTTCAAAGACAAAAAGTGTTGACAGAGTTCCAGTTCGCTATGGAGGTAGATTTTCACCGAAATTAAACTAAATCTTATCGCAATGCTATGTAGTGCGTATGACAACTATTCCGTAGTATTAAAGTTTAAAATTAAAAAATAACTGAATAGTTATTTGTGTACTGAAGTTTAACTTTGTAATACGAATGTGGAATTTAAATAAACTACATGAGGGACAAGAAGGAACTTCAGTGCCGAGAGGTATATTATGTTTGTCTTTTGAAGTCGAAATATCGTAAAATATTTTTTTTAACAAATTCTTGTAGGTTATGTCACTCTATCACTCGTCTGACACCCCCCTTACGGCAAAAATTCGTTCTTTACTGCCGATTCCAAAAAATAGTTATTTGTATACCAAGGCATAGAAGTATGGTCAAGGTAAATAAACCACATGAGGAATCAAAAGGAACTTCAGTGTCGAAGCGTACATTATGTTTTCTTTTTAAATCGAGAAATCGTAAAATTGCAACATTTCAACCAATTTTTGTATGTTAAGTTGACGTTGGTTGACGTTTATCTGTTCCCCGATAACTACAAAAAGTCGTAAACAATGGATTACTTCACTGTTGATTTCTCGTATTTTAATGACGACATCGACGATCTTTACTGCCGATTTAAAACAATGTTTTTTCACTCCACCCTAATACCTACTCATATCTACTTCTTGTCATTTATGAGATCTCTTTACTGCGCACTCTTATTTTGGACATTTTGGAAATAACACCAACGGATTACCAATAATTCCAAAAAAAGTCAAAGTTCAGTGTCATTTCATTACCCCCAAAGGGAGTGGGCTGCTATAGAGATCTTGAGTCCCTCTTCAGCCAAGAACGGGAATTATAGGATGGGTGAGAGAAAGGAGGGTGGAGAAGTACTGCCCCGGCATTCGGCTCAGAGAAGGTGCTCTGTTGACTCAGGAAAACCACCTAAAAACCTGGATCAGAGCAGACGGCCACGGGAATCGAACCCGCGATCTCCCGAATACTAATCAGCCGTAGAAACCACTAGTCTACAGTGCTCAGTAAAATAATACCAACAAGGTTGCTGGTATTTATATAATATATGACGCAGTGAGGGCTCAATATATTTGCTATTATGTTTATTTTCTTATTAAATCCTTGCTTGCATACATTTATAAAATCGAAGTTAATTTACTGTAGGACACACCAATTTTTATTAGTTTTAAGATACTGACGTTCTTTTTTGCCTGCGAATTCATTACTTAGGATTATGTTAAAGTTTCAACGTTGTAAACAAATGTAGCAGGAGAGAGATGACCACTTTACACAGTAAAATATAGGGAAACTTTCTGCTTTTAATTAAAGATTTGAAAGCTCTGCAGGATTAAAACTTCCAGCATACAGTGGCGCACACCTACGAAGCAACGTTAAAACTTTAACTTTTATTGTTACTTCAAAGACCCAACAGCGTCAGTACAATAACACATCGGACTGCATGATGGGTCTATTAAATTCAGGTTATTTATTTATTTATGTAAAAATCTATGACGTTAGAATGGAGGCTTCTACATGAATACTAAAGAAGGACTGAATTGCCTTTTATGGAAAAATGCTTTCAGCTAATCTTTTAGGATATGCCGCAGATTAGGTTTTAGAGATTATTAGAGTTTTGATCACCTCAGCCACTTTATACAGCCTGCGGTTTGTGTTAGCAAATTTCGGGAGGCGTGCATATACAAAAGGAGGTTAATGGTTTTAATGTGAAAATTATGCAAATTAGACATTTTTCATTAAGACGTTATTCTCACTTTGCTTAATCTTGTTTCTGCCCCCCTCTGATTTTTTGGTCGTCTTCTGGTTATAAATTAAATTCTTCTGTTCCATCCTGTTTTTAGTAGAAGTTACATCGGGTGTTCTTTATGAGTTAATTCATTAACTAGGCTATTTGTTTATTAATTTTTTCCATTAGATTACATTAGATTAGATTTAGGTTCCACGATTGCCTTTTGCTGGCATGCGCACGTCAGCCCTTTGGGCTTTTTGTACTGTCGGAAGTTTTCAAGTTAGCAGACCGACATCCATATGTTTTACTAGACTTGCAATGTCTCTTACTGGCTTGCGGTTGTCAATAGAGTTAAAGCTCCAATCGAGTTGGTGTCTTTTACGCTCTAATGCTGGGCATTTAAAGAGGATATAAGAGGCTGTTTCATCATCCTCTTGGCATAGTCTGCAAACAGGTTCATCTCTATAGATATTGATCCTGTGCATAAATTCTCTGAATGCTCCAGTGCCTATTAGTAGACTGACTACTTGCTTGATTCGAGTTCTGTTCAGTCTCAACAGGGTTTTGGTGGTTTGTGGATTCGGAGTTTTTAGCAATCTTTTGCAGTGTGTTGCAGTAACCAGTACTTTGTAATCTGTAGGCTGCCATTCTGGCTTCACCTTCCAGGAAGATGTGCAGATGTGGCAGATTTAAGATAGCATTCAGTGCTTGTCCTGAGGTGCCTTTAAAGGCTCCAGTGGTGCACCGATTAGCTAGATATTGTATTCCGCTGATTTTGTGGATCGCAGTGGCTTGTTTTATTTTGGGCCACCAGGCGATTATTCCATATGAAATTATTGGTTGGGCCATGGTTTTGTACAGCCAAAGGGTCAGTTCCGGTTTGAGCCCCCCACGTACTACCTATAGCTCTATTCCCAATAACTAATGTTTGTGTGCACCTGGTGATCGTTACTGCTCCGGGTAGGTGAGTTAATTCATTAACTAGGCTATTTGTTCATTAATTTTCTCCATTCCATCTGTTGTTTTCATAACAGATTGAAATTCTAAGGGCTACCTCAACTAGCCATATTACTGGCGCTTATATTCATTTTCTTTGGTTATACTTCAGCTTGTTACTTAAATGTCTAAAGTTGCTCTCGAGTTAGAAAATATTCGTGCGCCTTAAACTGTGTTTTCCTATTAATACTGTAATATTTCCATTACAATCCATTACCGTCAAGAAACTGATCAATGCCGAATGACGAACGTAATTAGGAAGAAATCACTCACGCTAGCTGCACTGTTGCATTTCAACAATTTTTACAGCTACTGAATTATGCAATGCTTTTCTTATGTTGGAATTCGATATTCCAATTTTTTTAAAGGTTGGGATTAAGCAAAATGCATTTCTTACATTGTTTTCATTGTACTAGCCGAATAGATGTCATATCACTGACTCTGCTACCTTCCTTCAACTTTTTTCACATTTAAAAGTGACGTTGATTTCCTTTGTACTCGTTGTGTATAAATATTTCATGTTCTGGCTGTTGTGGTATTACGTTAAATCATTTGATATAGTAGTGATATAACTGTCTAGTATTGTGACGAAAATGTTGCCATAACTCTGTACTTGCTGCTGTTGTTGTCTTCTTATGAGTTGGTGTACATTTTATCTTTTTTTTTCGCAAACGTTCTTACGTTTTCTTGTGTAACGATGTTCCACGTTGTTCGATCTTCATCTACATCTGTCCTTATTGCACTTTGGCAAATGTTTTCCCTCAATTTTTCATTTGTTCGGTTATGTTCTCGCGTTAACATAGTGTGTGTTCCAAAAAAAAAAACACATTCGTAGCATGCCATGATCAAATTGAAGTTTTCCGTAACTTGTGATATACTCATTGATGTAAATGAACTACCAAGTCAGAGAGAACTAAATTATATCTTGACCTTAAATTCTTTTCCAGAAAATATACAAAACACCTAACAAAAACGATTGTTATTAACCGTTATGATTATTACACTTGTTGTTGTTGTGTACATGCCATCTTATTTTCCTTTACTCTTGATACAATTAAACTTAATCCAGCGTAAACTTGTACCTGTTACAGTGACATATGTTTTCATAAACAAATTGCAATCTGACATTCACCTACAGACACAAGTTAAGACATGACTAGATTTTCCATCTTTCATTCCAAGGCCTGCCCTAAATGAGTTTTTTTTTTGAACACTTGATACTATAGCAGTTATCATCTTTAGAGATCAATCTTTTAACATTTCCATTCCTGTTGTAGGATTATGGTAATAGTGAAAAATATATTTTGAACAACTGTGTCCGATTTTGCCCATCTTTCTTATTCAGTTTTTAATTCTAAGATGATACTGTAACAGCTGCACATTCATTCTATCCATTCTTCTCCCATACGTCAAGTAAAATTTGCTTCTATCCCAAAGTTTTCTGAAAGTAACATCAGCATTCTCTTCATATTTTTCTTTTATTTAATCTGCGTTACAATCGTGTGTGGATTTTAGCCTCTTTAACAATTTTTCTTCATCGGGCTATGTCCTGTGCGACTCGTTTCCAATTACTCATCCCTGGGTTCTCAGGTCTCGTTGTATACCATACAACCATTTTTCTTTGGGCCTGCCGTTTACACTCCGTAGTTTCGTATCCGTTCTGTTAAACTTTTTACGTTTCCGCCGTTCACTATCTGCACGATATGCTCCAACCACCTAAGTCGAAGTCTAAGGCATTGGGCTACTTTTTTTTCTCATTCTATTCGCAGTGTGGTTTAGTCATTTTAGTCATTTATTGTTAAAGACTACATCTCGCACCCATATGTATCATTGTCTAATACATTTTTTATTTGGATATACACTTTAGTCATTTCTCTTTATTATTAGGATTTATTTTCTAAGAAAATTAATTCGATTTCCTGTCTAAGGTAATTCAGTATTGCCTATATATCCAATTAGATATTACAGCTACCTATTGTAAGTATTTTGGGTTACCTAACATTTTGCCGTTTATAGTCTTTTTTTCTTTGAATATCTTAGCAAAATTATGTGTTTTTCAAGTACACTATCACCTGGAACCTGGTTCAGTAGCTCAGAGCGAGAGGAGTAGAATAAAATGGTAGGAGACCCGTTCGCGTTAGTCAAGACAGTTGTACCTAGAAAGATACAGGACAAATTAATGTTATTTAAGTGTGCCACCTGTTCCATATTTCGGCAATGCAAGGAGAAAGCTGCACCTGGACAATGCTCTTTGGCGAAGAAAAATATGTTCGTGCCCAGCAGCTCCAGATGGATATGACGTGATCTCTGTCTTAGCTGCATTTTACATATGTACATTATACAGTAACTTTAAGAACTCTGTAAAAATAACATTTATAAAGGTACATTCAAGAGGATCCGCTTTGTAGTTTTGACCGTAACAAAGTAGGGTAACCAAAACAATTTTTAGGAATTCTACCTGTTTCTCATGACGTCATATCGCCCGATAAGTAAAATTTTCACTGTGCTCGCCTGAAGAAAGATTTCATAGTGAAAAACAATGTTGATCAACTGGTGCAGGACGCTTAATGTGTTACTACAATGCTAACGGGGATGCTCCCAGCAAATTAGTTCGCAAGTGTATTACTGACTGAAACATACAAAAACAATGAACATTTACAAATGCAAAATCTTAGCTTAGGTAAGTAGTCGAAAGTTGTGGTAAACCGCGCAACATGCTGTATTAAACAATTGAACATAATTAACTTAGCTGGGTGTAACTTTTATACTGGGTGTCTATTCTTAAACTCGAACATAGGAATTTAACATGTATTGAACTTTTTTTTCTGATTTATGCTTAATAATTCAACTTAGAGGAATGGTAACGGTATCAATAAAAAAATGTAACTGTTCTGCATCAAATTATACTAATAATAATATTTACTGATGTAACATAGTAATAATGACAAAATATCTAAAATCAAATGCACAATGTTACTTGCCTATGTCCGATTTTGAGAGTGGACACCAGGTATGACGACGACCAGATGCGTACATCCTGACCAGGAATTATAAAACTTTTAGGCTAATGAAAGCAAGGTACCGAACCTTCACATTTCCTGAAGCCCAAAGCCAGGTAATTCAGGGTGGAACCTTCTCAATACATCCCCCATAAGTCCCCCCCTCCCCTCCCCCGTTCCTAACCGAGTGCGATGGTTGCTGGTCGTAAATGAGATGGTCCAGTGCTTATAACATCTATAACATCTGGAACGATCGCTCGGCAGATTAATTTCTCTCAGACTTTTTTCTCTTGTGTTTATTATTATCCTGTCGACAAGGTATAGAATGGAATGTATATTTTTGAAAACAACTCTTTTCCCTCTATTATCAGCTTTTACCTTTAGAGATATAATTTTTGGTACCGTCTCTCTGTCTTCTAAACCATTATTCTCTCGGCTACTTTCGAAACGCTCTGTACATCGAAATTATGCACTTATTACGTGGACTAATTTAGCTATTCCTTTTCCAGGTAGCTACTTCTGTACTGTGATAATATGAAATTCTAGAGCTTTCCCCAAAAGTCGTTAAATATATTGTGTGAAAACGGACGTGAGTTAATAGCAGCAATGTATATTTTTATTTAAAGTAGTAAATTGTGTAATAAATGACTCAAACCTAATTGAAAAAATTAAAATTCATGCACCTGTAGTTGGCTTGAGAAACCCATTAACATTCAAAACGGAAACAGCGAGGACAAATTACCGCAAAAACTCTCCAATAATTAGAATCTGCAATGAATTTTATAAACTTCAGGATCTCTTTAAATTAGATATATTTGGAATATCATTAAATACGTTTATAGTAATTTACGATACAAGTGCGTAAAGCTAGTCTTTAGTCACGAGTGGGGCAGAGTTAAAACGCGAGTGAGCGAGCGTTTTCAGCCCCACGAGTGACTAAAGATGCTTTACGCATGTGTATCGTACAATATTTTATCTTCGACAGAATCTATAAAACACGGTAAATATAAAAAAATAATAAAATGTAAATTAGAATTACAAGCAACCGATCGTAATTTTGGGTGTTTTAAAAATTTTAAAACACGTTGCTACCGACAACGTCCCTAATAAAATCTTTTAAACACGTAATACTAACGACGTAAACTAATGAAAACATGTTATTAAACAGTCGTTATACAAACTGAAAACTGCCAACTAAAAGTAAATTTTACGCACTGTCGTAGATAAAAAACAATTTACAACACGCACTTGGGAAAGCAAACACATAAAAATGGCCTATGTTGAATTATATTTATTAGTTTATTGTATACTTTTTAGTAAAATATTTAAGTTCTGATAAGAAATTATTATTAATATTATATTTGAGTTGTTCTGTAATTGGGAATATGCCTGTTGGGCACCATATATTATTGTTAATTTTGATCGAGGATTATTTAATAAACATTATTATTATCAATAGCACCGGCGATTAAACCAAAATTCTAGGCATCGCCGTGAAATTAATTCGCGAAAAGTGGACAGTGAGAAAACCGAAACGGAGCTAAGTATAAGAGGGTAAAGTAAATAACACGATCGAAAGTAGCCCAAATTATTAGCGAAAACTACAATTATAAAGTACGTAAAGGGGCGCACAAGCGGGCAGAAGGTCCAAGCGGCGTGCGCGATACGCAAGAAGTCGAGTGTTGCGCGAGGTGATACAGCGATAACTGCTAACACAGCAGTTTCAGCGATGCTAACCAGGAAAAAAACGAGTTCACGGAATTTTATATGCAGATGAATAGCGAAAGAAAGCGCGGAAGAAATAACGAACAGGGAGCGGAGGATGACCCCGGATACCAGAAAATTTCTTGCAGTAACAAAAAGACGCAGAGTAGGAAAGAGAAGAAAGGGCAGCAGAACACCGAAAAGAAGTCAAAAATAACAAAGAAGACAGGGAACAAAGTAAAATGGCCGAACTGAAAGAAATGTTGGTAAAAATGATGCAAGAAATGGCCAAATACACGGCAGAAAGAAATTAAAGAAATAAAATACGAAATAAAGAAAAAAGAAGAAAAATGGGAAAAGTAGAAGGAGGAACTGAAAAAAGTATTGAAACTTTAGAAGCTAGAGCGGAAAAGGAGGAGAAGGAGGAGAAGGAAAAGCGAAAGAACTACATTATAATAAAAGGAATACCGATGATAGAAGAAAACGCAATTGCAGGAATAGACGAGTTCCTGATCAAAGAATCAGAAGTAACCACGAAAGAAAGACCGGGAATGCTACTTGTGGAAATAGAATCCTTCGAAAAAAACCGTGAAATAATGCAGGCCAAAAACAAGCTGAGCACCACAAAGGTGTATATAGATAACGACTTCACAAGAAAAGAAAGAAACATCCAAAAAGAGATCAGAGACATCGCGAAGGAAGAAAGAGCTAAAGGAAACACAGTTAAAGTAGGCTATAAGAAAATAAAGATAAACGATGAAGATTAAAAATGGAATACAGCAGAGCAAGGAGTAACTAGAGTGAAGAGGCAGAGAACAGAGCTAAAAAACTGCTAAAATCCACAAAAGAGAACAAGGGCAGAATAGGTATAATAATGAACCAGGCAATGAAAAAGGCTATGATCAAGGAAAATCAAAACCAGAAACCGACAACGTGGAATGAACAGGAATCAAATTTTGCCAGAGAGACACAGCGTGAGGAGAAAGAAAGATAAATGAGAACGAGACAGTACAACAAAGCATTACCAAACCAAAAAAAGAAACATAAAACAATTAGAATTGCAACATGGAACGTAAGAGGAACAAGCGAAGTAGGAGCACTGAAAAACTTAGTAAGGGAATTGATGAAATATAAAATAGGTGTAATAGCAATACAAGAGACGAAGCAAAAAGATAATGAGATTAGAGATATAGATGGCTATATCTTCTTTAACAACGGCGGGCAGAACAGGAGATTAGGAACGAGATTTCTGGTCAGCAAAACGTTCAGAAAAAATATAATAAAGTTTACGTCGATGACTGACAGAATGAGCTACCTAAGAATCAAGGAAGAACACAGGATATGGAGCTTACTAAATATACATGCACCGACAGAGGAAAACTATGATGAAGAAAAGGATTGCTACTATGAGAGTGTGGACAAGGAGTACCAAAACATGCCAGGTTACGACATAAAAATAATATTGGAAGACTGCAACGCAGAGATAGGGAGAGAGGAGATTTACATGCCAACAATAAGCAGATATAGTAAACATGAAGTAACAAATGAGAATGGGAGAAGACTAATAGGTTTCGCGACAGAAAAAAATATGAGGATAAGGAGCACACAGTTTCAGCATAAAAACATATACAAGGGCACATGGACAACACCGAATGGGCAAATAGTCAATCAGATCGACCATTTATTAATCCAAACACAGCACGCAAAGAGTATAACAAACATCGGAAGCTACAGAGGAGCAGACGCAGACTCAGACCACTTCTTAGTAGCAATGCAAATAAAACAACAAATAAAAGAGGCACGAGTGAGCACCAAAACAAAAATGAAGACCTACAATGCGACGAATCTACTGGAAGAAGACGTACAAGAAGAGTACCAACGACAGATAGAGAACAAATTTTAAAAAATGGACGAGAAAAGAAACCTGGAAGGAAAATGGAAACAATTACAAGATGTAATGCTGAAATCAGCCCAGGAACTTCTAACTGGGAAGAAAACAAATAATAAGGAACAGTGGTTCAACGTAGAGTGTACAACAGCATTGAATGAAAGAAACCTTGCCAGAGAAACAATGATAAAATAAATACCGAAGTCCTAGAAGAAAAATACATGAACAAGAAAATAAGGAATTTTTACCAGGAAGTAAGAAAAAAAAATGGATTCAAAGGAAAACAGTGTACTGCAAAGATAAAGATGGAGATCTGATAGGAGGAGAAAAGGAAATAATAGAAAGGTGGAAAGAATTTTCAAGGAGATGTTAAATGATAAAGGGATGCAGACGGAAGAAACGGAAAGGGTTGGTGAAGGAGAAACCATCAGGGAAGAAGTAGCAGGAGCAGAAAAGGAAGCACCGACAGTGGCAGAAGTAAAAAAAGTGATCAATCGATTAAAAAATTACCAAAGTCCGGGTGAAAACGAAGTAAGAGCAGAATTAATAAAATACGGAGGGGAGGAAATATGCAACAGAATTAATGAAATAATACAAGAAATATGGGAAACGCAGACTATGCCAGAAAGCTGGTTCAGAGCAGTATTAATACCAATACATAAGAAAGGGTACAAGACAGAGTGCAGCAACTACAGGGGAATAGCCTTTTTGGACACTACGTATAAGATACTGGCAACATTAATAAAAGAACGTCTGAACGAATTCGCTGAGAAGATTATAGGCGAATACCAATGCGGCTTCCGAAATAACAGGTCCGTGATGGACTAAATTCTCACTCTAAAACAAGTACGTACAAGCCAACTGCTATGAGTTAAACATTTACGCCCTGTTCATAGACTTTAAGCAGGCATGCGACTCAGTGGACAGGGAACAATTCTACAATGCAATGAAGAGACTAGGAATACCAAAAAAACTCATAAACCTGGTGAGAATGACACTACACGGCACGGAAAACAAAGTGAAGACAAATGGATGGATGTCAGAAAAGTTCAAAATACAAAAATGTTTACGACAAGGAGATCCCCTTTCAACGGTCTTCTTTGGTTTGGTTCTGGAAAAAATAATAAGGGAAAGCGGATAAACGAAAAGGGAACTATATACAACAAGAGCCACCAATGTCTAGTATACGCGGACGACATCACACTGCTAGCGAGATCAAAAAAAGAACTGTGTAGAATAGTAAGTAAGTTAGAAAAAGCTGCAAGAGGGATGGGACTGACAATAAATGAGCAGAAAACAAAGTTCATGGAAATGGGAAAAATAGAAGAAAGAAACGGACACAGACAAAACATAAAAATAAGAGTAGGGGATAACCGTGAAATAGAAATAAAAAACGTAAAAAGTATTGTGTTTCTTGGCACGTTAACAACAGAAAATAGTAGTAGGGAAATCGGGGCAAGAATAGTAGCCCAGTCAATGGGTAATTTTGCCCTACATCAAATCCGGGAGTTTTGATTTTTTACAGGGCAATTGGGTTCAAGGTCATGAATGATTCCCTGAGTTTTTGACTTTGGCGAGTCTCCGCTCGCGTCGCCATCTTGGAAAAAATGGCGGCCAAAACTGCTTTTTTTGCAATATCTCCTTTCCAGTTGGTTCTACTACAAAAATGTTTGAATGAATATTGTAGATGAAGAAATTTCCTACAACTTTTGTATAAAACATTTTTTCTTAGGTGTAATAGTTTAGGAACTGCAACAGTCTAAAGCGCAGACGATTTGCAGAATTTTTCCAAAACGCCCGTTTCCAGTCTAATGCTTTAAAATTATTAATCTATAATTGCATATGGAATCATTATATCCCACATCAATTGTTATTCGACTCATTTCCACACTACCTTAGGACACAGTCACTTTGAGGTAGAGTCACCAGCGCGTTTTTTTTAAACGTGGTATCCCCAGTAGGCCTAATCCACATGTTTTGTCCGGTAGTTAAAAGTTATTGTAACCTGCTTCTTTTGGAAAGTCCAGGTTGTTGTATGTCAATGTTTGGTTCATCGTTTTGGTTACACTCAATGTTTTCGATGCCTGGTTCACTCACGTCGTCTTCTAAGTCATA
>OW679198.1:156880183-156938842 GCA_940337035.1 Agriotes lineatus | reverse complement strand
CCACTTTTTCTTCTAGTATTGCCAGTGCATCGTCTAATTTAATTCTATCAAATGCTTTGCATAGGTCAACAAAGCAGACAAAAACAGGTTAGAGTATTCGATAGATTATTTACATATCGGTGTGAGTGTAAATATGGCATTTGTTGTTGACCTATTTGTTCTGAAGCCAAGCTGTTCTTCGTTAAATTTGTATGAAGTTATTTGCCTTCTGTAAAATTATTTTTGTTGTAACTTTCAGTACTATACTTAAACAACGTAATTTCTCGATAATTTTCTGGAAGCCCTTCATCCCCCTTCTTAAATAACACTGAATTTCCACTCTTGTGTTACAACCTGATCATGGAGCAATTTTTGTATTAATAGTTGCAATTCTTCATATTTCTGCTGTTTTTTGCAATTGCCATTGCTTGCTTAATGTCTTCTTCCTTTACTTCCACATCTGTTTCTACTCTATTCGGGTCGTTTTGCAGTGCATCGTCTTTAGAGTCGTATATGTTGAAAAGTAACGCTGCCATTCTCCTTCAGTAATTGTATTGTTGTGGTATAGTTTACGTACTTCTCTTTTCTCTTCCGGATAATTTTCCATACTTTCGTTTGTGACCCGGTTAGGTCCCTTTCCATACGTGTCCCTACCAACCTTACCAATATTATTCTGTTATTTGTTTTATTTTCATGTTATTTTCGTTTCTTATTGTTTGTATGCATACATATCTTCTTATTTTTGTTATACTGTCCATATTATGTATGCTCTTTTCTTTTCTTCACTTAACAGCTTTATTTCTGGTTTAACCATGATGTCTTTTACTGCATTATTTTGATTCGTAATTATTTTTAATATGTACTAATACTGTCCAATAGGGAACATTCAAGGTCGTTGGGGAGACATATTTTTTACAGAATTAAGCCAAATTTTAGTACAGTTCTAAGTAGTGCATTAGGCAGCATATTTGCGGTATTGCCTAAATCGGACCCTGATAGGAGTACACTCCGAATTTTTTTCATTACTTGTTAATATCACCAAAATAACGCAAATATATGGAACATTCAAAGTCGTTGAGGAGACTAAAGGTGTTGACAAAGTTAATCCATACTTTAACACAATACTAGATGGTACATAAGGAAACTGTTGCACAGTGTTACATAAATCTAGTTCCAATTGGAGTACACTATGAGAAATTTTTTGCCAATAGCGTCAAAATATGGAAACATAAGGGAATATTCAAGGACTTTTGGGAGACAAAATATGTCCGAGTTAAACCAAATTTTAGCAAAATTCTAAGTACCTAGTGCAGAAGGCAACTTTTTCGCGTTATTGCATAAATCGTACCCTAACCATATATTAAAAATTTATATTACTTGGTAATATCGCAAAAAGTTAAAATAAGGAACATTCAAAGTGGTTCAAAGACAAAAAGTGTTGACAGAGTTCCAGTTCGCTATGGAGTTAGATTTTCACCGAAATTAAACTAAATCTTATCGCAATGCTATGTAGTGCGTATGACAACTATTCCGTAGTATTAAAGTTTAAAATTTAAAAATAACTGAATAGTTATTTGTGTACTGAAGTTTAACTTTGTAATACGAATGTGGAATTTAAATAAACTACATGAGGGACAAGAAGGAACTTCAGTGCCGAGAGGTATATTATGTTTGTCTTTTGAAGTCGAAATATCGTAAAATATTTTTTTTAACAAATTCTTGTAGGTTATGTCACTCTGTCACTCGTCTGACACCCCGCTTACGGCAAAAATTCGTTCTTTACTGCCGATTCCAAAAAATAGTTATTTGTATACCAAGGCATAGAAGTATGGTCAATGTAAATAAACCACATGAGAATCAAAAGGAACTTCAGTGTCGAAGCGTACATTATGTTTTCTTTTTAAATCGAGAAATCGTAAAATTGCAACATTTCAACCAATTTTTGTAGGTTAAGTTGACGTTGGTTGACGTTTATCTGTTCCCCGATAACTACAAAAAGTCGTAAACAATGGATTACTTCACTGCTGATTTCTCGTATTTTAATGACGACATCGACGATCTTAACTGCCGATTTAAAACAATGTTTTTTCACTCCACCCTAATACCTACTCATATCTACTTCTTGTCATTTATGAGATCTCTTTACTGCGCACTCTTATTTTGGACATTTTGGAAATAACACCAACGGATTACCAATAATTCCAAAAAAAAGTAAAAGTTCAGTGTCATTTCATTACCCCCAAAGGGAGTGGGCTGCTATAGAGATATTGAGTCCCTCTTCAGCCAAGAACGGGAATTATAGGATGGGTGAGAGAAAGGAGGGTGGAGAAGTACTGCCCCGGCATTCACCTCAGAGAAGGTGCTCTGTTGACTCAGGAAAACCACCTAAAAACCTGGATCAGAGCAGACGGCCACGGGAATCGAACCCGCGATCTCCCGAATACTAATCAGCCGTAGAAACCACTAGTCTACAGTGCTCAGTAAAATAATACCAACAAGGTTGCTGGTATTTATATAATATGTGACGCAGGGAGGGCTCAATATATTTGCTATTATGTTTATTTTTCTATAGCACATGTTAAAGTGTACTTTTATCAACTCAAAACAAAAGGTCAAGTTTTACTTTAACAGCAAGGGTAGATAAAGTAGCACTTTAACATCAAGGATAGATAAAGTAATTTAATTTTCTAACTTTTGTTTAAATTAAATATGACAGCTTCGCATTATCGTAGCAACCCAATCTAGCTACTGACATTTTGAAATGTCATGAACTGTGTGTATCTTCTTTTGAAATTGTTCAAGTTCGTGCTATAAAAAAATATTGTATTATACACGACGATAAAGTTATTTCTATCCACTCTTGAATCATTAACGTCTCGACTTCGTCTCGACGTTAAACGATTCACTCGTGGATAAAATTTAACTTGATCGTCTTGTATAATAAATTACTATTTTCTTATTAAATCCTTGCTTGCATACATTTATAAAATCGAAGTTAATTTACTGTAGGACACACCAATTTTTATTAGTTCTAAGATACTGACGTTCCTTTTTGCCTGCGAATTCATTACTTAGGATTATGTTAAAGTTTCAACGTTGTAAACAAATGTAGCAGGAGAGAGATGACCACTTTACACAGTAAAATATATGGAAACTTTCTGCTTTTAATTAAAGATTTGAAAGCTCTGCAGGATTAAAACTTCCAGCATACAGTAGCGCACACCTACGAAGCAACGTTAAAACTTCAACTTTTATTGTTACTTCAAAGACCCAACAGCGTCAGTACAATAACACATCGGACTGCTTGATGGGTCTATTAAATTCAGGTTATTTATTTATTTATGTAAAAATCTATGACGTTAGAATGGAGGCTTCCACATGAATACTAAAGAAGGACTGAATTGCCTTTTATGGAAAAATTCTTTCAGCTAATCTTTTCGGATAGATTAGGTTTCAGAGATTATTAGAGTTTTGATCACTTCAGCCACTTTATACAGCCTGCGGTTTGTGTTAGCCAATTTCGGGAGGCGTGCATATACAAAAGGAGGTTAATGGTTTTAATGTGCCAATTATGCAAATTAGACATTTTTCATTAAGACGTTATTCTCACTTTGCTTCACCTTGTTTCTGCCCCCCCTCTGATTTTTTGGTCGTCTTCTGGTTATAAATTAAATTCTTCTGTTCCATCCTGTTTTTAGTAGAAGTTACATCGGGTGTTCTTTATGAGTTAATTCATTAACTAGGCTATTTGTTTATTAATTTTTTCCATTAGATTACATTAGATTAGATTTAGGTTCCCCGATTGCCTTTTGCTGGCATGCGCACGTCAGCCCTTTGGGCTTTTTGTACTGTCGGAAGTTTTCAAGTTAGCAGACCGACATCCATATGTTTTACTAGACTTGCAATGTCTCTTACTGGCTTGCGGTTGTCAATAGAGTTAAAGCTTCAATCGAGTTGGTGTCTTTTACGCTCTAATGCTGGGCATTTAAAGAGGATATAAGAGGCTGTTTCAGCATCCTCTTGGCATAGTCTGCAAACAGGTTCATCTCTATAGATATTGATCCTGTGCATAAATTCTCTGAATGCTCCAGTACCTGTTAGTAGACTGACTACTTGCTTGATTCGAGTTCTGTTCAGTCTCAACAGGGTTTTGGTGGTGTGTGGATTCGGAGTTTTTAGCAATATTTTACAGTGTGTTGCAGTAACCAGTACTTTGTAATCTGTAGGCTGCCATTCTGGCTTCACCTTCCAGGAAGATGTGCAGATGTGGCAGATTTAAGATAGCATTCAGTGCTTGTCCTGAGATGCCTTTAAAGGCACCAGTGGTGCACCGATTAGCTAGATATTGTATTCCGCTGATTTTGTGGATCGCAGTTGCTTGTTTTATTTTGGGCCACCAGGCGATTATTCCATATGAAATTATTGGTTGGACCATGGTTTTGTACAGCCCGAGGGTCAGTTCCGGTTTGAGCCCCCCACGTACTATCTATAGCTCGTTTCCCAATAACTAATGTTTGTATGCACCTGGTGATCGTTTTGTCTAAGTACTTAACCACGTTCTCCCAGTTGACATTTGTTTCAAACAGTTTTATGTTGATTCTGTTTGTGATGTTCTTTCTACGAGTGAAAGCGACGAGAGTGGCTTTGCTGGGATTAATGCTAAGATTATTCTCTAGATACCACTATTCGGGTTTTTTAGTGCTGATTTCATTACATTGTCTGTGGTTCTTTGGTATTTACCTTGAATCAGTACGACAATGTCATCAGCGTATCCTTGAGTATAGTAGCCTTTGTTATTGAGTTGGATCAGCAATTCATCAGCTGTGAGGCACCACAGGAGTGGAGAAAGAACTCCTCCTTGTGGACATCCCCTTGTCCTTTCCTTGTCAAATAACTTGACTTTTACAACTCTAGTGTTGAGCATTGCCATAGTCCATCTTATCGTGGTGTTATCGATCTGATGGTTTGTCTATGTCTAGAAATACTCCGACTGCGTACTCCTTGTAGTCCAAGGTTTTCTCAATTCCCACTAGTTGGTGTAGTGCGGCTTCATATAACTTTTCTGTTTGGTAAGCATGTTGATATTTGTGAATCGGGAGTGAAGTTAGGGCTTTCCCCTTCAGCATTTGTCTACCAATCTTTCTAGCGTTTTAAGGTGGAATGGCGTTAGGTTGATAGGTCTGTAAGATTTGGCTTCTGCATAACTGCTCTTACCAGGCTTAGGAAAGAATACTACTTTAGTCACTCTCCAGGCTTGGGGAATGTAGTCCAAGGCAAGACTTGCTTGGAACATGTCTTTGAGTGGGTTCAGCAGTATATCTATCCCTTTCTGCAGCATTACGGGTTGTATGCCGTCGTTTCCAGCAGATTTGAAAGGACTGAAGAGGCTAGTTGCCCATCTAATCCTTTCTTTGCTGACTATTCTCTTAGCTGTTTCCCAGTCTTCTCTGGTATGGTTGGGTTCAGCCAGAGTAGGTTGTTTCACTGCTCCGGGTAGGTGAGTTAATTCATTAACTAGGCTATTTGTTCATTAATTTTCTCTATTCCATCTGTTGTTTTCATAACAGATTGAAACTCTAAGGGCTACCTCAACTAGCCATATTACTGGCGCTTATATTAATTTTCTTTGGTTATACTTCAGCTTGTTACTTAAATGTATAAGGTTTCTCTCGAGTTAGAAAATAATCGTGCGCCTTAAACTGTGTTTTCAAGGGTAATACCACAACAGGTGAAAATTTTTTGAGAATTTTTTTGTTCACATGCAAATTATTGCGTTTAAATTTCTCGATACCAAAACTGCTTTAAAAATTCCGCGAGACCGCAGGTCGAGTGGAATTTGAGCAGTTTTTGTTGAGAGAAATTTGCAATAATTTGCATGTTGATGAAAAAAAATTTCTTAAAAAATTTTGCCTTGAATGGTATTTGGAAAGATTATTCAACAATATGGGCAGATGACTTTTACCGTGTTCGACAGCACACGTTTTTGACGTTTTTCACTATTAATTCAATACTGGAGCTTTCAACATGATTATTATGAGTTTTTAGAACGACGCTGATTTGCAAACTTTGACTTTAACGTTTTGGTGAAATGTCAGTCAAAGGCTACTCACTAAATTGAAATCATTAAAACCAATCGGGCTCGCGTGAAAACACTGTGACTTTAATTTTTTCAAGGACAGTCAATTTTGATTGGCCGTTTCTGACAAATTGAACAATTTTCATTGGTGCGTTCATTATAGTGTTGAATAACCCTATTAATACTGTAATATTTCCATTACAATCCATTACCTTCAAGAAACTGATCAATGCCGAATGACGAACGTAATTAGGAAGAAATCACTCGCGCTAGCTGCACCGTTGCATTTCAACCATTTTTACAGCTACGGAATTATGCAATACTTTTCTTATGTTGGAATTCGATATTCCAATTTTTTTAAAGGTTGGGATTAAGCAAAATGCATTTCTTACATTTTTTTTATTGTACTAGCCGAATAGATATCATATCACTGACTCTGCTACCTTCCTTCAACTTTTTTCACATTTAAAAGTGACGTTGATTTCCTTTGTACTCGTTCTGTATAAATATTTCATGTTCTGGCTGTTGTTTTATTACGTTAAATCATTTGATATATTAGTGATATAACTGTCTAGTATTGTGACGTAAATGTTGCCATAACTCTGTACTTGCTGCTCTTGTCGTCTTCTTATGAGTTGGTGTACATTTTATCTTTTTTTTCGCAAACGTTCTTACGTTTTCTTGTGTAACGATGTTCCACGTTGTTCGATCTTCATCTACATCTGTCCTTATTGCACTTTGGCAAATGTTTTCCCTCAATTTTTCATTTGTTCGATTATGTTCTCGCGTTAACATATTGTGTGTTCAAAAAAAAAAAAAAAACTCATTCGTTGCTTGCCATGATCAAATTGAAGTTTTCCGTAACTTGTGATATACTCATTGATGTAAATGAACTACCAAGTCAGAGAGAACTAAATTATATCTTGACCTTAAATTCTTTTCCAGAAAATATACAAAACACTTAACAAAAACGATTGTTATTGACCGTTATGATTATTACACTTGTTGTTGTTGTGTACATGCCATCTTATTTTTTTTTACTCTTAATACAATTGAACTTAATCCAGCGTAAACTTGTACCTGTTACAGTGACAGATATTTTCATAAACAAATTACAATCTGACATTCACCTACAGACACAAGTTAAGACATGACTAGATTTTCTATCTTTCTTTCCAAGGCCTACCCTAAATGAGTTTTTTTTTTGGAACACTCGATACTATAGCAGTTATCATCCTTAGAGATCAATCGTTTAACATTTCCATTCCTGTTGTAGAATTATGGTAATAGTGAAAAATATATTTTGAACAACTGTGTCCGATTTTGTCCATCTTTCTTATTCAGTTTTTAATTCTAAGATGATACTGTAACAGCTGCACATTCATTCTATCCATTCTTCTCCCATACGTCAAGTAAAATTTGCTTCTATCCTAAAGTTTTCTGAAAGCAACATCAGCATTCTCTTCATATTTTTCTTTTATTTAATCTGCGTTACAATCCTGTGTGGATTTTAGCCTCTTTAACAATTTTTCTCCATCGGGCTATGTCCTGTGCGACTCGTTTCCAATTACTCATCCCTGGGTTCTCAGGCCTCGTTGTACACCATACAACCATTTTTCTTTGGGCCTGCCGTTTACACTCCATAGTTTCGTCTCCGTGCTGTTAAACTTTTTACGTTTCCGTCGTTCACTATCTGCACGATATGATCCAACCACCTAAGTCGAAGTCTAAGGCATTGGGCTACTTTTTTTCTCATTCTATTCGCAGTATGGTTAAGTCATTTTAGTCATTTATTGTTAAAGACTACATCTCGCACCCATATGTCATCACCGGCCGTATCATTGTCTAATAAATTTTTTATTTGGATATACGCTTTAGTAATTTCTCTTTATTATTAGGATTTATTTTCTAAGAAAATTAATTCGATTTCCTGTCTAAGGTAATTCAGTATTGCCTATATATCCAATTAGATATTACAGCTACCTATTGTAAGTATTTTGGGTTACCTAACATTTTGCCGTTTATAGTCTTTTTTTCTTTGAATATCTTAGCAAAATTATGTGTTTTTCAAGTACACTATCACCTGGAACGTGGTCCAGTAGCTCAGAGCGAGAGGGGTAGAATAAAATGGTAGGAGACCTGTTCGCGTTAGTCAAGACAGTTGTACCTCGAAAGATACAGGACAAATTAATGTTATTTAAGTGCGCCACCTGTTCCATATTTCGGCAATGCAATGAGAAAGCTGCACCTGGACAATGCTCTTTGGCGAAGAAAAAGATGTTCGTGCCCAGCAGCTCCAGATGGATATGACCTGATCTCTGTCTTATTTGCGTTTTATATATGTACATTATACAGTAACTTTAAGAACTCTGTAAAAATAACATTTATAAAGGTACATTCAAGAGGATCCGCTTTGTAGCTTTGACCGTAACAAAGTAGGGTAACCAAAACAATTTTTAGGAATTCTACCTGTTTCTCATGACGTCATATCGCCCGATAAGTAAAATTTTTACTGTGCTGGCCTGAAGAAAGATTTCATAGAGAAAAACAATGTTGATCAACTGGTGCAGAACGCTTAAGGTGTTATTACAATGCTAACGGGGATGCTCCCAGCAAATTAGTTCGCAAGTGTATTACTGACTGAAACATGCAAAAACAATGAACATTTACAAATGCAAAATCTTAGCTTAGGTAAGTATTCGAAAGTTGTGGTAAACCGCGCAACATGCTGTATTAAACAATTGTACATAATTAACTTAGCTGGGTGTAACTTTTATACTGGGTGTCTATTCTCAAACTCGAACATAGGAATTTAACATGTATTGAACTTTTTTTTTCTGATTTATGCTTACTAATTCAACTTAGAGGAATGGTAACGGTATCAATAGAAAAATGTAACTGTTCTGCATCAAATGATACTAATAATAGTATTTACTGATGTAACATAGAAATAATGACAAAATATCTAAAATCAAATGCACAATGTTACTTGCCTATGTCCGATTTTGAGAGTGGACACCAGGTATGACGACGACCAGATGCGTACATCCTGACCAGGAATTATAAAACTTTTAGGCTAATGAAAGCAAGGTACCGAACCTTCACATTTCCTGAAGCCCAAAGCCAGGTACAGGGTGGAACCTTCTCAATGCATCCTTGACTAATCGTAGTAAATGAACGTAGACAGCTACACTTTTGGGTTAAGTCCCCCCCCCCCCCCCCCGTTGCTAACCGAGTGCGATGGTTGCTGGTCGTAAATGAGATGGTCCAGTGCTTATAACATCTACAACATCTGGAACGATCGCTCGGCAGATGAATTTCTCTCAGACTTTTTTCTCTTATGTTTATTATTATTCTGTCGACAAGGTATAGAATGGAATGTATATTTTTGAAAACAACTCTTTTCCCTCTTGTACCTTTAGAGATATAATTTTTGGTACCGTCTCTCTGTCTTCTAAACCATTATTCTCTCGGCTACTTTCGAAACGCTCTGTACATCGAAATTATGCACTTATTACGTGGACTAATTTAGCTATTCCTTTTCCAGGTAGCTACTTCTGTACTGTGATAATATGAAATTCTAGAGCTTTCCCCAAAAGTCGTTAAATATATTGTGTGAAAACGGACGTGAGTTAATAGCACCGGCGATTAAACCAAAATTCTAGGCATCGCCGTGAAATTAATTCGCGAAAAGTGGACAGTGAGAAAACCGAAACGGAGCTAAGTATAAGAGGGTAAAGTAAATAACACCATCGAAAGTAGCCCAAATTATTAGCGAAAACTACAATTAAAAAGTACGTAAAGGGGCGCACAAGCGGGCGGAAGGTCCAAGCGGCGTGCGCGATACGCAAGAAGTCGAGCGTTGCGCGAGGTGATACAGCGATAACTGCTAACACAGCAGTTTCAGCGATTCTAACCAGGAAAAAAACGAGTTCACGGAATTTTATATGCAGATGAATAGCGAAAGAAAGCGCGGAAGAAATAACGAACAGGGAGCGGAGGATGACCCCCGATTCCAGAAAATTTCTTGCAGTAACAAAAAGACGTTAAGATCGCCCGAACAAAGGAGAGCAGAGCAGGAAAGAGAAGAAAGGGCAGCAGAACACCGAAAAGAAGTCAAAAATAAGAAAGAAGACAGGGAACAAAGTAAAATGGCCGAACTGAAAGAAATGTTGGTAAAAATGATGCAAGAAATGGCCAAAAACACGGCAGAAATAAAGAAAGAAATTAAAGAAATAAAATACGAAATAAAGAAAAAAGAAGAAAAATAGGAAAAGCAGAAGGAGGAACTGAAAAAAAGGATTGAAACTTTAGAAGCTAGAGCGGAAAAGGAGGAGAAGAAGGGGAAGGAAAAGCGAAAGAACTACATTATAATAAAAGGAATACCGATGATAGAAGAAAACGCAATTGCAGGAATAGACGAGTTCCTGATCAAAGAATCAGAAGTAACCACGAAAGAAAGACCGGGAATGCTACTTGTCGAAATAGAATCCTTCGAAAAAAACCGTGAAATAATGCAGGCCAAAAACAAGCTGAGGACCACAAAGGTGTATATAGATAACGACTTCACAAGAAAATAAAGAATCATCCAAAAAGAGATCAGAGACATCGCGAAGGAAGAAAGAGCTAAAGGAAACACAGTTAAAGTAGGCTATAAGAAAATAAAGATAAACGATGAAGATTAAAAATGGAATACAGCAGAGCAAGGAGTAACTAGAGTGGAGAGGCAGAGAACAGAGCTAAAAAACTGCTAAAATCCACAAAAGAGAGCAAGGGCAG
This sequence comes from Agriotes lineatus, assembly GCA_940337035.1. Lineage (NCBI taxonomy): Eukaryota > Metazoa > Arthropoda > Insecta > Coleoptera > Elateridae > Agriotes > Agriotes lineatus. The sequence continues at coordinate 156,928,008 of OW679198.1, read as the reverse complement.
AATAGGTATAATAATGAACCAGGCAATGAAAAAGGCTATGATCAAGAAAAATCAAAACCAGAAACCGACAACGTGGAATGAACAGAAATTAAATTTTGCCAGAGAGACACAGCGTGAGGAGAAAGAAAGATAAATGAGAACGAGACAGTACAACAAAGCATTACCAAACCAAAAAAAGAAACATAAAACAATTAGAATTGCAACATTGAACGTAAGAGGAACATGCGAAGTAGGAGCACTGAAAAACTTAGTAAGGGAAATGATGAAATATAAAATAGGTGTAAGAGCAATACAAGAGACGAAGCAAAAAGATAATGAGATTAGGAACGAGATTTCTGGTCAGCAAAACGTTCAGAAAAAATATAATAAAGTTTACGCCGATAACTGACAGAATGAGCTACCTAAGAATCAATGAAGAACACAGTATATGGAGTTTACTAAATATACATGCACCGACAGAGGAAAACTATGATGAAGAAAAGGATTGCTACTATGAGAGTGTGGACAAGGAGTACCAAAACATGCCAGGTTACGACATAAAAATAATATTGGGAGACTGCAACGCAGAGATAGGGAGAGAGGAGATTTACATGCCAACAATAAGCAGATATAGTAAACATGAAGTAACAAATGAGAATGGGAGAAGACTAATAGGTTTCGCGACAGAAAAAAATATGAGGATAAGGAGCACACAGTTTCAGCATAAAAACATATACAAGGGCACATGGACAACACCGAATGGGCAAATAGTCAATCAGATCGACCATTTATTAATCCAAACACAGCACGCAAAGAGTATAACAAACATCAGAAGCTACAGAGGAGCAGACGCACACTCAGACCACTTCTTAGTAGCAATGCAAATAAAACAACAAATAAAAGAGGCACGAGTGAGCACCAAAACAAAAATGAAGACCTACAATGCGACGAATCTACTGGAAGAAGACGTACGTATATATATATAAAACTGAAAGTCCTGACTCACTCATTCACTCACTCATCAACGCCCAGCCCAAACCCTTGGACCTAGAAAGCTGAAATTTTGCACAGAGGTTTCGTTTATGATGTATACAAGGAATAAGGAAGGATATTTCGAAATTCGACCCTTAAAGGAGTAAACTGGGGGTTTTAATTTTGTATGGAAAAATAATATTAAATAGACATTCCGACTTGAAACTTCCTAGAAGTACTCCTAAAAACAAATAAGCAAACACGTATTTCGTGATTTTTCGAAAATCAACCCCCGGGGACGGGGATAGGATGAGATGGGATGGGATGACAGAAAATAATTAGTCATTATTTATTACACAAATAACGAACCTCGCGAGAACGAAGTCGCGGGTAACAGCTAGTATATATATATATATATATATATATATATATATATATATATATAATTGGTAAGAGTGGCACCCAAACTGTATACTTCTTGAAAATATGGCACCCAATTTTACAATGTGGCACCCACGTTTGGGTGCCAGTATGTTTCTCACTAAAAATGGGGTTTTTAAGACCAGGCGGCCTCTAACGGCGCACATACAAAATTTCGTCAGGGAGCCACTTTGACTTTTTTTCGTACCGGACATACTCCAGTAGTTCCATCGTTTTGCCACCTTGGGGCGCCAATACATATACAACTTTATATAGATTTGTCGAAATTTAGCATTTTGGCTCATAGATTAATATAAGCAGTGGGGCACCCAAAATTTTGCAACAGCGCAAGGGTGCTGTAATTACATATAACTTCTCAAATTGCATGATACGTATAATTCTACGCTTACATTGTAATATCGGTGCTTCTGAACATTAATTTAATTTAGTAAAGTTTTAGGAGTCTTTAACTTTAATATACGAGTAGAAATGTGTACACTAGAGTGATGTGGCTAACACATGACTTTATCATACCACAGAACTTTAAAATTTGTATGGATTAAAAAATGTTTCGAAAAAAAAATTACAAAAAAATTTAAAAAAATAAATAAGTCCATCTTATTCAGAATTTAATTATCTATAACTTTTGTCATATATACTTTTTCGATAAATTGAAAAATAAAGTGCGAAAATTCAAAAAGTTGAAAAATGCAAAAAACAAAGTACCCTCTGGTTTAATCCGATTGAAACCAAAATATGCCTATAATTGGCGCATAGACGTTAGTAACCTAGATATAGATTTTGGTTAAGATCTGTTCAGCCGTTTTCTCTAACATACGTTCACAGACAGACAGACAGACACACAGACATTTTTTGTAAATGGTAGAGAAGCATCCGAAGTTTATTTTACGTTACATCTGAAGTGGTCATTGTTTTTGCTTAATCAAACTTCTTAATAAGCAGTAAAGACGCATTCGTTTTAGTAATTTAATCCATGTTTATTGACACTTCGCTTATCTCGGGACCTCCCATGAGCGACTAATATTCCAATCCGACGAATTTCATCAGTACGGTGGGTGCGTTTGTGAATGGTGTATATACAAGTGCTAGTTTGTTTTGTTAACACACTATGAACGACAGAACTAGAAGGATTATAAATTTGGCCAAACAAGGTAAGTTAATGACTATTTTCACTTTTCTGTTAATATTAACGTTAGTCTATTTTATAGTTATTAAATTTTGTGGGTATACGAATTGTAAATTATGGATTTGTGATTGGTTCTGCGTCAATAATCTTGGTTGCTCCAAATTTAATACTATTTTCATTGTTACATGGTTATGATCAACAACTTATTTAATTAGTTGTGTCTTTCAAACTAAAAAAGTTAAACTACGCACTTGTGCTGGAAATGACAAAGGTGATAAATGAATTTTGCTTCAAATGTTTTGTAACTTAATACACTTATGGGAACTAACATTAGCATCAAGTTTTCGTACTAGCTTTAATTTAATGATAACAAATTAAAATTTAATCTGAATGTTGGAGGCTTTCTCTCTGAGCTAGTTGCAGCTGTTTTAAGCATTTAACGACATTTATTTACGCATTTCATTATGCTATTTCAATTTTTACAATTACAAGCAAAGCAACTAAAGTTAAAAAACTTTGTTTCTGTATATGCAGCAGCTGAGCCAAATGAGAGTCAAGATCTCAGCGACAATAGCTGTAGCTCCATAGATGGTAGATGTTCATCTACTGACTATATTCCGGAATCCGTAAGTACATACAAAAACATATAAGTAAGCGTCGCTTTATCACAACATATAAGCAAACTACAAAACAAGGCGCATCTAACGAAGTCATCCATTATAGATGAGTGACATACAAGATGTGTGTTCGGCTACTTTGCAAAGTACCGTTTATAACAGGTTTACATCTATAAAGTGCCTTTTTATAGTACTAGAACAAGAAAGTTTTATTTAAATAAAGTAGACAGTATTGTATAAAGTTACTTTATTTTACTAGTACAATAAAGGACCATTTTGTGAAGGGAAAACTCATAAACGGTACTTTATAAAGTGGTCGAACACTAAAAACTGTTTTGCTACATCACATCTGCGCACATTTAAGTTTTAGATACTATAAGTTTGAACAAAAGCATTTTGTCTGATAGTTGCATATTGTATTCATTTTCAGTTTGGGTTTCCACAAATTTGGCATTAATTCTTGCAGGGAAAAACGTACTTTAATAAATTTTATATTAATTCCAATTTCTAAAGCATTAACATTTGTATTGCTTTAAACGAGCTACTAACAAAATTAAAGCGCCAAATGCGATATAAGTAAATGCGTTAATTTGAGATATACATTTATAATTATTTTCTAGGACAGTGAAGCCTAAACTTTTACCACTAACAGAAGACATTATAAAATTACAAAATTACGTTGAAACAATTGCCGCTGAAGCATTCAAAAATTTGGAAACACGAAAAACAATGGCAGATTATAAAATTCTAGCAGAAACAACGTTGGTTCTTACAATCTTACATAATAGAAAAAGAGTTGGAGATGTGCAGTATTTAGATTTAGTTTCTTATAAGGATCAAATGAATAACGAAAATACAACTGCAACTGCAGAATTCAGTGCGTCATTGACAAGTAACGGAAAATTACTTACCCAACATTATAAAAGGATTATCGGAATTGGTAAAGGAAACAGACCAGTAACAATTTTGATACCGAAAAATGTTCAAAAATATTATTCCATTTTATATAATTTAAGAGTACGTACTGATTGGTTTTCTACTAAAAATAATTATTTCTTTACGTTTCCAAAATCTTTACGTTGGATAGACGGTTGTGTCGTTTTTCACAAGTATTCGAAGTTGTGTGGAGCAAAGAATCCCGAATTGTGACAGTATCCCAGGTTCTTAATTTAAAACGGAATGAGATTGATCAGTTAGCAACGTTTATGGGCCATACATCTAAAACTCACGAGAATTTCTACAAATAAGTATTCTTTGTCTGTATTCGTTATAAAGAGGAACCAAAAACATTATTACACAAATATTGAAGATTACCACAAGATGTTTACCAAGTGGCTAAGGTTTCTAAGATCCTTCAGCTAATGGAAAAAGGAAATGCTGGAAATTTTAAAAACAAGTCCTTAGAAGAAATCGAAATTGATATGGAGGAGGTATTAGAAGAAAATTTGGAAGGTAATAATGAATTAAAAAAATGAAATAATGTAAAACCGCGATTTTAATTGTATTCTCTAAGCCACACAAAAGGCGTAATTTCTTTTAAAGATTCTAATTACAGATGAAGTAATAGAAAATACTAATAATTACATTCAAAAAGAGCAAATATCAGCAGAGAACAAAGTCCCGTAGAACATGAAGTTAATATGGGAATTGAAACTCCAGTGCAAGAGAGCAGCACTCCAGAACAACAAACGGAAAGGGATTCTTCAAAACAAAATAATGCAACAGAACACACAGCACAAGAAAGGGATTCTCCAGAACAAAATAAGGAAACCCCAGGGCAAAATTTAGACAATCAAAATATACTTCAAACAAGTACTTGTTCTTATCCTTAATTTACTGATTCAATCTGAAACTTTTTATTTTCAGATTGCTTGGCTAAAGGTAACAGACAAAGATGGGCACCGCAGCAAAAAAAGGTCATGCTTGGTTATTTCAAAGACCATATCAGACATAATCGGCCTCCCAAGAAGTTCGAATGCGAAGAGTTTGTACTAAAGAATCCAACTTTTGCTGGGATTTCATGGGTTCGCATAAAAACATTTGTTTTTAATACATATCGCAACAAATAATATTGTCGCATTCTACATATATTTTTAAATATATCTATAGTATATACTCATTTTTAAAATTTTAAATACATATACATACGTTTTTAAATATAATAATAATGTAATAAATACTGAAATAAATGTTCGATTTTCGTAATCTATTTCTTTATCGTTTCAACAAAATATTAAGTACGATATGCAATAAACAAATTTTAGCAAATAACAGAAAACATTTTTCTACAAAATAATGAAACTGTGCTCCTTTGGTATTGAAAAGCCAATTAGAAATATTAACCAGTAATTAACATTTTTTAATACGACGTGATACTTGTCCTTGTTTCAGATAAAAGAAAAGTTGTTATTCATTCTCTTCTGGCAGTGCTCCGACAAATTAAAAAGCCGAATCTCTATCAAATACTGTAGATACTGTTTCTGTGATGGTCATTATTTAAAAACCGCGTTAGAACTAGGTAGACGCAATTTGAAGACTATTTTACATAAGTAAAGAACCTTTATCTTTTTCATGAAAACGTGTAGCCAAATTTAATGGTAGTAATTGCTTTCACGTAAAATTTTTGGGTCAACCATCAGGTTAAAGATGTATCCTAGAATGTATTATAACATTTAAACAAACGTCGTCAAATGTAAAAAGAATATAATTCCACATCATATCTAAGTCACGTATTGCTAGTCACACATGAATCATTAAGCTTCTGAAACCGGCTTATCAGTCCAAAATATGTGGCAACGGTGTAAGATGCCACTTCAACAACTCGTGTCGCCGCCATCATACAGCTGGATGCTATATTGTAAATTGTTGTATGTGTGCCATGATTACACCGTTTTTCAAAAGTGTATTATACACTGGGTGCTTAAAGTGCAATGCGGTTCCTGGATGCCACTTTAACCGAAACATATGTATATATATATATATACATATAGAGCTTTCCCTGGGTTTGTTTTTTTTTTAATTTCTTTTTAAATTACTTTTCCGAACAGAGCGGGCTAATTTTATTTCTTCATTTTCTCTTCTTGTTTCCACATTCTGTGCTTATGGTGTACTCGGTTGAAACATATTTTTACCAAATTACTTCGTGATTTTCTTAGACTAAAGGTCCCTTCTACATATCTTATATAAATGTCTCAATCTGCAAGCTTGGTCTGTTGGGTTACATTTGTTCTTGGTCAAGTTCTGTTTAACTGTTTAATGCTGATATTCTTCACGTGTTATCTGAGCACAGATCAAAGTTTTTTTATATTGATGATATTTCCTGATAGTTTTCAGGAGATAAAGAAATAAATTCTGTCTAATTTGAATATTTGGATTCTTGGGTGGAGGGTGAAACAAATTCACGCGCATTTAGGACTCGCGTTGGGGCCGATTTATTCAAGTACTTGCCTGTATATGTATATATACATGTATTGTGTGTAGTATTGTGACTATACCCCATATACCAGCCTTTAGAGAAACGTGACCTTAATTGTATCCTAACGTCGAATAGCCACCCGCGTCAGTACCGGCCCAGCAGACTGCGAAGGAATTAGTGTATTACTAATTTCAACCAAAGATTTGTTTATTGCGAACGGGGCACCCTACTTACTGCATAACCAAGGTGGTGTTAAGTAGGTATAGCATTTGGCACTAATCCGTTGGGGAAACTATTTTATCTGCAGTTTCATGTGATTATTTTCTTTTACTTGTGGACTGCCTGAAACTTTAAACATTCCTTAGCAGTAGGTATTCCTCCAAAGCTTTATGGCAGGCCTAGGTTGTATCTTTCTGTATCTGTCATAGAGGAAGTAGATTGCTGCACTACTCTAATGTCTTCTTGTTATTACATTTACAGCTATTTTTTTTTGGCATTTCGGGTAGCTATTGTATTATTCTTTACGGTCGTTACCTTTCCCGTTATTGCAATTGTCGTCAAGTTTCAGACTAAACTCGGTAGAATGAGTTAGGGTCGACTTACCTTAGAAAGGCGATAACTAAATTTAGAGGGCGCCCAGTGGTTCTGTCTGGCACGTTCACCTATGGGTATTTGAGTCAACTAAACACTAAGTACCTCAAAGGAAGCAGACAACATAAATGTAACCCAAGTTGTAAAGAGGATCATATAATGATAATAAAATAGCACCATTAGATAATAATAGTAATAATAATAATAATAATAAATCTATTTATTTCACAAGAAATAAGTAACAGAAATACAGTTATTTCTAACTACATTAAATAATAAATTGTGAAATCACAAGGAGTAGTTCAGCTTTAATAGGTGCTGTACCACTCAACCCTTGAATTTATGTAAAACCATAGAATGTAAGAAACCCGTAAAGGAGAAAATTGACAAAAAACTCATATTTACTACAATCTACAATTAATAATAAAAATAATAATACACCTATATAAATAACACTACTGTCACGAAAATCACACACTATTAACATTGTTTGTTAGATAAAATTAAAAAAAGTTTTTTTTTGAAAATGTTAATGGGTAAGCATTTAAGAGTAACTGGTAGCTCATTATAAACTTTGCTAATATTATATGTAAAAGATCTTTAAAAAAGTGTGGTACGGTGTTGAGGCGGCGTTATTAAGTCCTTTTTTCTTAAATTTAAATTATGCACGTCGGTTCTGAAACGAATTTTGTTATATAAATAAGGCGGTTGTTTTTCTAATATTACCTTATGATACCAGACTGCAGTTTGCAAATATGTTCTGTTTTTCATACTTAACCATTTTGTATCAACTAATTTATGCGATATATGCTCATATTTACGTATACCGTAAATGAGTCGCGAGCATGAATTTTCGACACGTTGAATTCTTTGTGAAGTATCTAAATCCAAGCATGGTCCGTATTACGGAGCACAGAACGAAAAGTGTGAGAGTACCAACGTATTGCAGAAAATAGTTTTCACATTTTTGCTTAAGTATGACCTATGAGGAAAGATTAATTTTAAGTTACAATATGCTTTTTGTATATATTTACAAATTTGATCTTTAAACCTAAAAGATTTATTCATAATCAAACCCAGATTTCTAGCGTTCTTTACAATAGGTATTGCAGCATTGTCGACTCTTATTGGCGGAACTTCTAAGTCGTCATTGTTTTTACTTAATAACAGAAAACAAGATTTCTTAGAATTTAACAAAAGAGCATGTTGCTGAGACAATTGTGAAATACCACTTAAATCGGTATTTATATTTGTAACAGTGCGATCTACGTCACTAGGACTAAAACTGTGATATAACTGACTATTCAACACTATAACATATAAGCCAATCACATTGCAGACATTTGCTTTTTTCAACCAATAACAGCAGTATATCACTGAATATTGGGCATCATGCAAAATATTCACAAAACAATGTATGTACTCAAAAAATAAATAGTCTTGTTGCGAAGTATCGCTTACAAACGATGTTCTGTCCTTAGTGATATCGCTAGGTTACGTAACACTAAACACCAACAAACTGTGTGGCTTATTTTAAAAATTTTAAAATGCTGTGTTTTGGAAGTATTTCGCTGAATTTAATTGAGAATGAATAATTATATTAATTGTTGGATTATTTTTCAATAAAGTTAATTGTTATGTATTAATATTGTTAAATAGTCGTCCCAAATACCACTCGAAGTGGATATATATTTTTTTTAAATATTTTGCCATTTCCATAGAAATTATTGCAAATTTCACTCAAAAAAATCACATTTATGATGTGATTTTGTATCGTAAAATTTCAACGCAATAATTTACATGGAAACGACAAAATATTTGTCAAAAATATATCCACTGCTTGTGGTAGGTATTACCCTTGAGTATCATCTACATACATATGCAAATTGCAGTACTTGACACTACTATGAAAATTACTAATATAAATAGTAAACAGTAATCGTCCTGGAATCGATCCTTGAGGTACTCCTTTTGTAAGAACTCTAGATTTAGAAATAAAATTCGATATTTTAACTCTTTGTGTTCCGCTGTCCAGGTAATTTTTCATTAAAGTAACCGCATTTTTATGGAGACCTATGTAATGCAAAATAGCAAGGAGTAAGCTATGATTGATAGTGTCAAACGCTTTTGTAAAGTCTAAAAGTACCAACAAAGTATTGTTGCCCCTGTCATAAGCATGAAGAATATCATCGGTAATATGTAAAAGTGCTGTGGTACAACTGTAAGACGTAGATAATAAGTATGATATAAAATCATGATTTATAATTACTCGTACTAGCAAACAATCGAGAACATTTAGGTGTTTAAGGACTAATCACAAATAAGTAAATATCACACATCATGCGTACATAATATTTATCTACTCCAGTGGGATAAGTAACGCATTACGTCACTCATTTGACACTATTTCAGTTAGGTAATGAAGCTCATTACACCACTCAGTTATGTAATGGTTTCATTACGCAACTGAGTTGTGTGACATTTGCCTATTAAAATATTTTTGAAAATGACAGATCTGGCATTTCTCTTAATGCACTTTTCTCAATTTTAGGCAGTCGTAGATAAAATTTTGTACAATACATGTGTGATAATGCATCATTAATATACTTGTGTGCTTACATAACTCGTGCTACGCACTCGTTTGTAACTTACACACACGTATATTAATGATGCTGTTATCCCACTTGTATAGTAAATAACTATTATAGCTAGCATATAAATTGCAAGCAAGCCTTAGTTAAAGGGGCCACGTAAGCAATTTCTGGTAGATGCTGCTGAGAGGGGCTCGAAAATCAACACCTTATTGCAATAGTACTATTCCTATGTATCTGCAATTTAGAATAAGTTAATTCACTGAATGATAGAATGTAACACCCTCTTAAAATCAAAATGGTCCTTACACGGAAATAATAGCAATTTATCCAGGTACCTGTATATTCCTTCCCACACTCAATCAAAGCTATTTAATAGCGAAGGCAGTAAAACAGTCATGCAAATTATGTTAGTAAAGTTAATGACTTCTTGACTGCTTTGGGTTACGGTATTCCGACAATTCTGCGCCACCAATTTAGCGCACGACAATTGGTCGCCGACAATTTCACGGGCGACAGTTCCACTCGTGCTACAATTTCTCGGTGCTACAATTTCTCGCCTGGGATAATTTAAAACTGCTACTGTGTATTCTAAAAACCTTGTCGATGGCTAAACTTGCTTAGGAGGCGATTTACAAGGGGTGTGTCATAAAATATTCTGAACATTTTAAATTAGGAGCTTGCATTTAATAAAAGCTATTAAAACAGTTTTTAGCTGTAATTTCTTTAGTTTTGTGCAAAAGCATACAATTTTATACCGGGGAAGAAGCTACTGTAATTATCTAGAGAGCTATTACAATATATTGCTATGGTTTTAAGCCCTACACATCAACTCTGTTAGCATTGCCAAATTAATGGACTTTTCATGAAAGCTCAGAGTGAGATATTTTATATAACTACAAAGCTAAAATTTGAATTTGCCAGAATGAATACATTTGTAATGAGATGCCAGTAATTGCAGAATAATTAATTAATGAACACAATATGCAAAGCTCAATTCGCATAGGGATCCAAATTGGATGTAAGTTCAGTTAATTAATTAGGTTTGTGCAAAATGTAAAGGCCAAGCCGAATGAAATTTAATAATTACAAAATGGATTGCAAACGCAAGGGGATGAAGCGTAGAAATCAGGCATATTTTAATAGTGAAATCCAGTCAGGATTTTATAAGAAAGGTAATTGGAGGATAGATAAGCTTAATAACATGCAACGGGCAGATAAGAAGGAAAGCATTAAAGGATTTGAAGGAAACCGTAAGAATCAAAAGGCAAGGGTTATAGGAATAGCAGAAAAGAAAACACATATGAACTTAAAAATGGGTGTGAAAAGGAAACACTGAATTCAAAGAAAGAAAGTGCAGGAAATGCGCGAATTAAATACTCGAATCAGTGCAGTGACATGTGGATATTTAAAACGCAAATTAAAGAGACGTGCAGTGGAAAATAGACACGCAAAATTTAATATAAATTTAAACAATTATTTTAGAATCAGTATTAGTGTACAAAATCATAGTTTTAAGTAGAATTATTGTTAAAAGTCAGTATTTTGAAACATGTTAAAATTAACTAGCTTTTGTTTATAACAAATTAATGGAGGTTGACAAATGAATAAATTATTGTAATTACCGCCAGTTTTTGTATCTCCAAATAAATTGAGTTTTAACATAGAAGCCATTTGAATTTATTAAAATAAAGTACACCATTGTGTTGACAAATTACCAGGCTATAAGTGGAAGTGTGGGTTTCAATTTCCCTCACATAAAAATAATTTTCATCGTTGGCGTCTCCGAGACCTTCACCATAACCATCCCAGCTTACGATCCTGAGCTACAGCCAAGAAAGATGTTCCAGAGCCCGGGGTTTCAACTGATGCACGTCCCTCCAGCGAATAGGAGTCCGGCACGTCAATCCCAGCACCCCAGGAGAAGATACGGCTACTTGAAGGCATCGGAGAAGCTTGCCGCAGACTGCAGAAATCGCAGGTTAGTTTTAAAAGAAAATATTGGCGCTAGGAGCCTGAAACTTACCATAAAGCAAGAGTACGACCTGAGGAAGCCGATCCCAGGCATATTAAACATCCATTAACAGCCAGAGATCCGGAAATTGTAGTAATCTAAGTTGAGGCTATGTTTTTTCTAAAAACCGACGCTATAAAAACAAATGAAATAGCGTGCCAGCAAGATCTGAAACAGAAGACAAATTAATGCCGGGAAAACAGTCTAATTGAAATAATTACCGATAACACTTTGACCGATTTCACAATATTTATCATTCAATTAAACGCAATCTTGTAAACGGCATCGATCTTGGTTAACACTTGACCTAATTTCAGATTTTTCGATTGCGCGTGTGAGTTAAAAGCGGAGAACAGATCCCTATTAACGACTTTCAATAATTAATGCATTCAGGGTGGACCTAACCGAGACGAGCCTTGCTTTACCGAAATTTGAGCTAGCGTTTTTATTTGATTAGTTGCAAATAAATAAGATATTATAAAGGCATACAACTATTTATTTTAGCTATCAATTTATAAGTCACTTTTAATCAACCTAAGATTTGATAACACGAATACAAAAATATTTGGGTGGTATCCTTATTAAATTATTAACATATTACAAACACCAAATTAGAGACGTACCATCCAATATGTATTTCAAGTGCTTCAATTTTGACTTTATTTGTAAAAAACTAAATACAATTTAGGCAACCAACACTACAATTTATTCGTTTCGGTGTTGTTATTAACAAAGCATTAGGTGGAGTAAGCAGGTTATAGCTGATTAAGTCTTTTATTAGATTTGGTTTTTATTTAGGGAATTTAGAATTTGGCTTGATAACATTAAAGCTCCGTTTTTCTACATTACTACCAGTGTTAATTTCTACCAGGGTTTTAATATTATTAAACCTAGATTCTAAAATCCCCGAAATAAAACACAAAAAGGTGTGGAACACAAAACAAATAAATTGCTACGACGTAACTATGCAAGATATTCCACGCACCAACAATGCAGTTGAAGGGTGGCACAATAGTTTTTCATCTATGATCAATGGCGCCCATCCCAATCTATGGAAACTTGTGAAAGTGCTTAAAAAAGAAGAGAGTGTCAACCGACTGAAAATAAACCAGTTTGTGGCTGAAAATGAAATGCGCCAAAGAAAGGTTTACAAAGACACTGTTGGACGAATAAAAGTCGAAGACTATGGCAATAGACTACTTTTAGATTGCCTTAGGAGCATAGCTCATAATTTTAACCTACAAACTTAAAAAATGAATTAATTGTGATCAATATTTATCTGTTATAATAATAGTTATGATTATGATAGTTTTATATTACGTATATGCGCGAGGAATTGTCCGCGCGAGAAACTGTTCCGCGCGAAACTGTCGGCGATGAATTGTCGCTCGCTAAATTAGCCGCGATGAATTGTCGCTCGCTAAATTAGCCGCGAGGAATTGTCGTGGGACCTTGGGTTACAGTGTAAAATTAAGTTTTAGCCATTGAGCGACTCCATTTTTGGCACAATTGCTATCTTCACCAGAAATGTATATGCGTTTCGGCATCGTAATTACACCTTCATCACTTAGTTAATTAAAAAGGTAAATCACAGGTAGATACCGTATGTTCAGTATGAATGTGAATTATTACATTTGAACGATAATTAATTATGGTTCCTTACAATGTAAGGTGACGCCTCAAGTTACGCAAAGATGCCCTAGATAGGTGCACAACTGTACCGCAGTTACACCAAACCACATCATATGTGAATTTTCGTTGTACATAATGATATTTAACTGAAGCTGAGTAACCACCAACCGCAAATATAGCTAGAATAAGGCCTGGAAGGATTGAGTTGCCAAAAATCCTTCTTCCAAAACTGTCCTAGGTGCTAAGCTAAGTGTTAATTTCACCTAAGAATTGCTAAATGACTTCAAAACTCCTCGCAATCAGCCCTAACGGCAAGTACTTATGTTAGTGCTCCTAAATTTGCAGTTTCAAGATTCCGCTACAAAAAAAGGCTAGCGAAAAGCGTAATTAGATACCTATTCTGCAAGAAAAAAAATGCTCACCAAAGCGCTGCCCTTTATTAAACTCCCAAAATACAGATCGATCGCCCACGCTGCACGTTGTTTCATGTGATGTGAAAATAGATCGACTACCAAAATCTACCGGCAGAGTTGAATGATAACCGATGTGGACACCAATAACACTGATTTTTATTTGAGAACACCACTCAAATAAACATACACAAATATCCATATCTGTAGCAATGGTACAGTTATACAAAGAGTACGTGAATGCAACAATTTACAAGTAAAATTCCAAAATCCGAAAATGGTTGAACCAGCGAGCCGAAGTTTTTGTCGTAAATATGCTTAACCGAATGAATGCACTGGAATCTGACAAAGGTTCTGTGCGAATGCTCAAAGAATGCAGACAAAATGCCTAGTAGGCAACGAATGCTGGCATTTAACCCTGATTTACACAAAAAGAGGGATTGGTTTATTATGTCTGGCTACCTTCGTAAAGTTGGGCTTATAATGACCCATTGTCGAGACAGTTCGGACTTCGGAATTCGAATTTATTGCTTCCTTTCTTCTCAGTTGCGTCAATCCTTTGTTTACACGCATTGACCGTAAGGTGGCCACTTTACAGTGCAGATCGGGTCTAACGCTTGACTCCCAGCTTGATGATGGCGTAAATTGCCGAAGTGAGGTGCATGTGTGCCTCACATAATTCAATTCTTCAAGTTTTCGACATTACGTTGCATATCCCGTCGCGTTTTTACTTGGACACCCTGTCAGGCCACTTTTAAATTCGACTTTATGGAGTATTTTTTATTTAATAATTGCAACTTTGCTGTATATAGGATTTTCAGCCATGTGTGCTAGTTCATCAAATAGTGTTCAGGCAGTTGGTGTTTACAATGTCAAGCAACTGTAACGGCCACTTTAATCTTCTCGTTCATAATTATTTGCCTGGGTTTATTTGGAATTTTAAAGATTTCGAACACAGGTCTATTTAGAATTTTAAAGATTTCGAACACAGCTTTGTACTGGAAAGTTCTTCGAGTGGATGTTTCTCGTCCCGTGTTTGGTCACAGGTCTTGGCGCGACAGGAGACGTCTGGCCCGAAAAGGTGGCTTGGCTTCGGTTTTAGGAGTTAGTTGTTTTCCGGCTGGGGTTACAGGCGCTTCTGCTTTGAGAGCGGGGATTTGTCGCCGTCAGCGCCTTAGTGCGTGGACGGCCGTGTTTGATGTGTTGTTACAGCAGTGTTTTGTTTTTGGGAAGAGTTCTGAACGGGCCGTAAGGGTGAAAAGTTGTGCTTTGGGTGCGTGAGTGCCGCTGTCTTGCCGATGGCCGCCGCCGCTTTTTGCTGTTCGTAAGCCTGGAAGGCGTCTTCGTCCAACACATGTTGGGATTCTTTTTGGTTCGAGCGTGCGAACTTCAGGCTTTGCAAATTTCGTCATTGCCCAAGTAGGCCCTACACTTTTTTCCCTGATGATAACGGGGAATTTTCTGGACAGCGTGCCACCCACATCTTTAATCCATGGCTCATATGACTATAGCGATGAGCGCCCCGTGTCCCGCCTACAGCTTTCAAGTGAAGCCCTTAATTAAGGTAGAGTGTTGCATTTGAATTTATAATTAGTCGTACATTGTCGCAGGCCTTCAGGCGGCTTGTGTTTGAATTTAAATTACTCATAAATTGTCTCAGGCCCGCAGGCGGCTTGCATTTGAGTTTATAATCAATGATATATTGTCACAGGCCCGCAGGCGGCTTGTATTTGACTTGAAATTAATCATGCATTGTCGCAGGCCCGCAGGAGGCTTGCATTAGAATTTATAATTAAACATACATTGTCGCAGGCCTGCAGGTGGCTAGTATTTGAATTTAAATTAGTCATACATTGTTGCAGGCCCGCAGGTGGCTTGTATTTGAAGTTAAATTAGTCATACATTGTCACAGGCCCGCAGGCGGCTTGTATTTGAACTTAAATTAGTCATACATTGTGGCAGGCCCGCAGGCGGCTTGCATTTGAATTTGTAATTAATCACACTTTGTCGCAGGCCCGCAGGTGGCTTGTATTTGAATTTAAAATTAGTCATTAGAGATAAAGTGTCTTTAGCTGGGTGTAGTTTAGCCCATATATTATGATATGATACGTTCTTATGGTGTGTAACGATTTTATTCACAAGTGCGTAGACCAATAGATCGGTTTATTGAAAGATTTTCCACGTGTTTGTGCATGCTTATTTTTAGGTTACATTATTTATACACTGTGTCAGATTTTATGTAAAGTGGAGCCTGAAAGCGGTTTAGAGACGTCGTAGGTAAGTCGGTGCACTTGTCGCTACATGTGTTGGGAGTCGTTGGCTATACACTAATATTCTACCCCGTTTGGCTTTAGACGTTCGGTTAAGCGTGGGCTTTATGTCTGAATCTCGTGGCGCCCATTTATTTTGCAACACCCTATACATACCGTCACGCTTTCCCTGTGGTGTACCGTTTCTAGGACCACGCCCATGTCCCTGAGCGTACCAAGCCGTGGCCTTTAGCCTGTTTTGTGAGATTTCCAGGGTAAGTGGTGACAATTCTCGGACTTGTCGAAGCAAAGGGGCACTCCCCCACCCCACAATGTCTTTAGAAACATTTGATACCGTAACAGCCCACTGATAGTCCACACAATTATAGCAACGGGTTTCACTTTTTCTTTGTACTTCTTTCGCGGGGCCATCGGTGATAGCGCTTATTTTGGTTCTTCGTTACGCTTAGTACCAGTATCATCTTAAGCGGCGGTAACAGTACCTGTAGTGTTCGGAATTGTAGTTGTTTCGTCTTATTCCAATTTACTTTACATAGCCACTTTAGGTTTATGATGTAATTCAGACGTTGCTTCGTCATCTTTACAAGCGCACACCGGAGTTTGGGTTTCGTTCTCTGACAAGACCTTCTTAACAGACATTATCTCGAAATTTTATTAAAGTGGTACTGATGAATACAAGATTTGTGCTGTAACCATAGAATGTTTAGTTAATTAAGAGATTTATAAACGGCATACAGAACACCCCAACTAGGTTATACTGTAACAAAGTGTTGTAGTTTTGGGTTTGAGCTAGTATCTGGTACGAGCTCACATGCAGTAAAAAGAAAAGAGTTTAAATATTTTCACCTTATATTTTACTAGCTGTTTCCATTAAATATTTTAAGAATTGCAATGAATAACTAAGACTAACGACCACATTTTCCCATGTAAATTCATTGCAGCAATTTGATATAAAACGGTTGATTTGCTTTGACACATTTAAAAGACTAAATGATGATATTTGTGTGTGTTATTTACATAATGGTTTAGGTAGCAAAAGCTTTTTCTAATTAATCAGAGGAGTAAGCTGTTGTACATTTTTCCAATAACACGATATTGCATATTTTTATACTGTCATATTTCCACCAGAAAAGCGCCATATTTTCAGTATCACCTTTCGAAACTGTTGTTAAACATACTAGGTAAATAAAACCGGGCTAGTAAGCTTAACATGTGAATAAAATGCCGTGCTCCATGAAAAATCCAATTAACCTCCAAATCTCCCACATGGGAATTACGGTGGCACAGTTTTGAACAAATTGGTACTTTCAGAATTGGAACGCGATACTGCAAGCTGCTTTGAAATTCTTATAATATGCGGAAATACACATTTTTAAACGTGTACCAGTCGCATTGCTCAACCTGGGAGACATTAGCCGCTTCTTTTTTGCTGTTTTTATTTAAAAGGAGTACATGTTATTTCAAATGCAAGTAGTAACACGTTTCTAGTAGGGCTGAAGCGGTTTGTAATTTTAGCCCCAACTTTCCTTCTAATTGTAAGGCACGACGTCCTCGCTTCTGAGCAAATATTTGTTGTACAGTAGTGCAGTAATTTCAAGCAACTTCGCAGCCTAACATTCAGTTTTTAAGGTGGCGTGATGGAAAGTAAAGGTACATTCATTATAAATCTGACAGGACAGGATCCTCAGAGATAACTTTTTTGTAATTTTGGAAGTTTTGTGTTTAATGTCAAAAATCTCCGCGTAACGCTATAGTGAAATTGAATAATATGCAAAGTTTGCGTCTAGTGAATGCATTATTAAGCAAGAGCTCAACAGGTCAGGTTACTCGACAGCCAAAATTTTCCTCATTAATCACCTGCACTTCTAGCGGAGGTAGAGGATTTAATAATAGCAGCTAATGCATTTACCGGCCAGCGGGTTGTTTTATTTGCACTCGGGGACTTACCACCACATAAATCCTGATTCAACTGACTGGTCTGGATAAGCACAGATTGATGTTGATCTTACACCAAGGAGATTTATTAAATCGATTATTTGCGACCGCGTGTTACTCGGCTTGAAACTGCATCAATCTTAGAAATATTAGTTTCTTATCACCAAATTTGTCATAATCTTACTAGATATTTATTGAAAATTTTGTCTAAACTTCAGTCACTGAAAGACAGCTGGAAATTTAGAAAATTCTTGTTGAATGTATTCCAACTTTACTTGGCACTTTCTAAAAACTATGGCTATACATTTACTCAAAATTGTTTAAAGTTTCCTAAAAATTCCAATGTTTATCATAAATTTGGTGAAAAATGCACTGTGGCCTTGTAGCTAATTTTCTAGTAATCTGTTGCTACATTATTTGTTTTGATCTTGATTAAAATCAATTCTAAATCTTTTTGAATATTCATCGCAGATGTAACGGTCGCAAAATATTATTCCCATTTCCGTCCTTAAATAGAATTTAAAAGGTCATTGTGTATGTTAGGTTGCCTACGCTTCCGGTTCAATTTCAAGATGGTGCACGTGAATTATGTACTTTTGGTATTTTTTAGAGTTAGGATTGCACTCTTCTTTTTCCAACTATGTAATATTTTTAGTTTGTTACCTTTTGCCAATTACCTTTCTCAATTACTTGTTTATTGTTTGCAGCTCAGATAAGCCAAGAGTTCGTTTCTATTCGAGTGAAATAGATTGAGAACAAGTCTCAATAGCATATTCCTATTGGTCTTTATAGTACAATTCCGAATTTTTAATTTAAAAACAGTGATATGTATAATTGTATGTACACAAATTAATAAACGAGTACTGCAATTGAGTCTTCGCATGCTCTCCGTAGCTTCCGATAAGTTAGGCAGCCACTACACCGTCCTCCGGGAGGTCCTGGCTCTCTGGAAATACACATTCGGGACGACGTTGCATGCGTGGTGGTTATTTCTAGAATGAGAACTGTTAAAATTAATTATCTACGTGGAAACAAGACGCGGTACGGTCGGGGGCGGCTGTGAATGAGGTTTAAGGGGTGTTCTTACATATATCCGGGCATTGGACTTGCGTTTTATATTTTGGACAATTTATGCGGCCGGAGGTGCCTTGTGCAAAACGGATGTTGCCTTAAAGTTTGCTCGGCCAGCCGCAATGACACAAGTCGCTTTCCAATGCTTCAAACTTCAGAAAAATTCTGCAGGTGCTGAAGAAGTCGTACAACCTCTCCTTGGATATTCCAGGGATAACTGAATCACAGCTGAAAGTTTCCTGCACTTGAAGAGTGAAGGCTGCTTACGTAGAGGGCTGTAATATGATATGGAGCCGCTATCCAGAAGCGGGATTAGTTCGGCCGCGTCGGATCCAGGTACAAAGTGCCTTTTCTCATCGACAGCGATGGCAGAACCCCTCTAAAAATATGCAGAAACGTGGGGTACCGGTTTGAGCCATCAGTCTCTGAGGAAGATGCAGCGGTATTAAGAGGAAAATTGTTCCATCGAGTACAGCAAGGCAAGGAATCGGATTCTGCAGGAAATTGTACCACTGAGTACAGCAAGGTAAAGAGCGTGTTCAGAAGGGACTCGGAACTCAGAGACGGACGGCTAGATCGGCGGGCAGCCTCTGGCTGGCAGAGCTCTGAGTTAATCTGTCTGCAGACAATGGATCTTAAGCTTTCGTAGAGGTTAAAGGTTAGTAACGCTGGAGCGTTGGAATCAAATGCCTTCTACAACCTGAGCATATTGCTTTTATACCCTTCTGGCTACCTATTAGTGGGACTATCTTTTCGTGGGGTTCTGGTGGAATACCACTATGGCGATTCGCTCTTCGAGAGCTTCGCGAAGAAAGGGAATGCCGTGTTTATCGCTGGACACGAATTCAAGCACCGATTGTAAGGAAAGTGGGGGCATTCAAACATACTAATTGTGTACTGTTTGAGGCTTTCGCGATTACTCGAATTATTCTTCTTAACATGGAATTTCGGCTTAGACCGCGTAGTATTTGGGTATGAACACCCAGCATTTTCTGACTTAATATGCCTTGCACCTTGTGAAGTCGAACAAAAGCCCGCGCGATGGTTATGCTCTTCAGTGCGACTTTCACTCTGATGATGCAAGCTGCAAGGTCTTGCGAAACGTTAGTGAATATGGATGCACAAACAGCAAAACGGCCAAATCTGCCTAAGTATCCTTGTTCTCAAGATACTCAAACAACACGAGCCACCAAAGAGCATGACGCGCGGGTTTTTGTTCGACTTCACCACAAGGTGCAAGGCACATTCAACCAGAAAATGCTGGGTGTTCATATCCAAATACTACGCGGTCTAAGCCGAAATTCCATGTTAAGGAGAATAATACTAATTCTGTTTAAATTTAATTTATTCATGTGCTAACGTCACAAGTGAATAACTTCAGGGTAGAAGTACTTCTCCGGTACGCATTTTGGGAATTTTAGGAATCTTCAGCTTCCTTCTTACGCATCAAGATGCATTTTAAAGCTTCTATAAAGACTAATTAAGAGCGCTCGGTACCAACTCAGAGAAGTGAATCGCTCGATTCTGTTCTTCAAAAACTATTAAATAAAATAAGTCACGAATTCCTTGACAGGGCGAAGCTTTATCAAACAAATGTAATAAATAAGATACCGTTTATCGCATTAAGTGCTTCGCCGTAATTACTATAGCACAAAGTACGATAAAAAATAACTGACCTGTGTCATTCGCTAATTCGGGTATATTGAGGCTGGACGGGTGGCAGACATGCCTTAAATAAATTAGTTATTACCAAGTGCTAGTTGTTTTCCTCAGTGTGCGATGTGCTGTCGAATAGACGAAAGATAACTAAGAAGAATGGCTTCATCAGCAAGTTACTTTTGTCGAAGGATCATCAACGGTAACATGTTAAAGTCCAGGATTGCGTAAAATAGCTTGGGATTTAATGTGCGCAAATGGTAGATTTACTTCCAAAACACCGTTAAATTATGGATCTGCAAGTGAGTCAAAAAGCCATTGCGCCCATTTAGCACCTGATTGTTGACAATTTTCGAGATAAATCAGCTTCTAATAAGCCTGCATCACAAGAAGTGGCAAAATGCGTCAACATCGGAATTGAAGTGAAGATTTAAAAAATCCCAAAATGGATATCAGAAAAATAACTTTGTCCTGAAGTTATTCACTCGGACATTTTCTTTGAAATGTGTAGTTGACCCGTTAAGAATGTAGTGAAAGTTTACTATAGAATTTATTACAACTTTATTTAAAATGCCTGAGAAATTTGCTTAACAGTACTTGCAAGTTTGTAACAGATGTTTCAAAAATGTATTGGAAATTTGTAAAAACAATTACTTTGTTCAAAAATATATTTGATGTAAATCATTATAAACTGTTGGAAAAATTGTATGGCAATTTTACTGTAAGCTTTTTGACAAATTACTGGAAATTTTGGTAAAATTTGACTGGAAACTAGCTGACATTTAATTTAAGTATATTTGACTATTTGTCAAAAACGTGCTGTAGATGTGCTACAAACAGTACTGGAATCTTCCTTAAAAAATGCTTTAACTAGGTAAAAATTTTACAAAACAGTTAGATGAGACGAGTTTGCCAAAAAATCTGCTCAAACCTTGCAGATAATTTGCTGAATACTTGCTGTGACCTTTATGAAAATCCAGTGAAAACTAATTCCATTATATGCCGTCAATAAAAACACTGATCATTATTTCACTGTACGTAGAGTAAAAATCCCAAATTCATTTTCTCTTCTTTTTCTACCTTAATTGCTTTAGACATTTTATAAACTTCATTCTTGAGGTATACAAGAAACACTTTATCTTATAAAGGTCGGGATATTTGATGGTCTAATCATATTGTTCCTCCGAAATTGAAACTCGAAACCTTGCCTTGACGTTGTGTTCTCAAAATGTTATTTATGTCTCGAATGGATCGCAGGGTTGTGGATTACGTGTCTAGTTAACAAGTAATCTTCCCAACTAATATATTTACTCGCTCGACAATTTAGCATGTTTCCAAATAATTAACTTTAGCAATGCCAACAAGTCTTCTCTGATTATTTTGTGCCAGTTAAGGAAGTGTTTTCATTTCCAATCCCAGAAGAAGGTTAAATAAATGACATACTATATTGCAGAAAACATTCCGGATTGAAGGAACAAAAACACGCGACGTGCATTTCAAACTTGAAACTTCTGCGGAGATGTGCGCGTAAAAGCCCTACATAATTCTAAAGTTTATTTAAACTTGAGGTATATATTCATAGCCACTTTTGAGATTGAAGTACAAAGTTTCTGCATGTTTCTATAGCATCAGCACTGAACTCAATTTGAATTTGTTGATACACTGCAACTGCACATATAATACTTGAAAAAAACAGAGAGCAAGGCGTAATTTAAACCTCAGTTCTTTACAAAGTTTAATCCAAGTTTTCCGTAGTCGTGGTCACTCAAATCTGAATTATCCTGAACTGAAGCAAACAAGAAAATCAATGTATATAAAGTAAAACAATTTTACAAGCGTCTAGGGAGCCACCTTAGGAGCAAATTTCTTTAAATTTTTTGTATCATACTGTGTTATTTTTATCAATGCGATTACTAATTAAATCAGCAAATTTGCCTCACGTTAACAGAATCTAATATTACGGTTACCATTCATTTAAACTAAGTCTGGGTATGTCTTTAGATAGATTGAATATTTTATGCTCAGTCAAACTTCAGATTCGGTGGCTAGTTTTAATGAGTATAAAAAAACATTTGCTCGTAAAAGTATCACGTGATGTCACATAACATATAAAAGCGAGTGAAGCTGCATTTGTCCGTCCGTCACGGATCGAGTTTATTTCGTTCGCGATCGGTTGGCTTTCTTACGTCGTCAGCTTCGCTCTCATAATACAACGATAAGCTTATGTATTGTGTAGTATTCATGGCCAAGCGATTAAGGTATCTGAGTAGACATCAGATTCCCTCTCTGAGCCTCACTTGTCTTTTCTCATCTAACGGCAATAATGTAGATTTTACTGCTACAGGATGCTGTACAAGTGAAATACTATTTATTCCTTTTGACACAACTAAGTGATAAAGCCAGACAGAGGGTAGATTCGAAAAGTAGGTGCATCATCCAGCCCAGAAGCAAGGCTTAACGTGGTAAAGGTAGAAAGTGAAAAGGACGGTTACAATTCTATCTCAAAATTGAGATTACAGCTTTTTTTATAGAAGTTTTGGGTAAGAATGTAAAGTTAATGAAAATGTCCGATACTGCCGTCGCAACTTTTTATAGCCTAAACAACTAGCTAAAATGGGATACCGAAAAGTGGTCATGGACGTGGATAATACATAATTAATTCACCTGTTAGTAATGAGTACCGTGTTATGCGACGTTAAACCACGCAGAGTAGATAACTGCGACGTAAAACAGGCTAGAAGAAGAATGAAACAACAATGGCAAGAGGCAAACGTAAATAATACATTTATCTAAAATAACGATATCCAAGCGCAGAAAATATACCGAATATATCTTAAGGGGCTCGTAAAACGATTAAGATTAATACTGAATTTATAAGTGCATACCATTATAGTAGTACCTAAACAAGGCCATGAAAATACTAACACAAACTCAGTTTGGGTAAGACATATTAATCATAAATTAAAATTCTAGCTGCCTCAACATAGAGATCCAAAATAAACTAAGGTTTTAACAAATATGTACCAGACGATTGTTGCGTTAAGCATACTAGGACCCAGAAAAAAGAATATTATCCTGTCAGTTAATGTAATACTTGTAGATACAATGCATAAAATGGTGTGAGCAAAAATGTCCGACTTGATGAGAGCGTAGAGGATCATCAAGCGAATCAACCCTGAGTTAAAAATATTCAGTAGTTCTCAAACAGAAGTTATAATTTAAGTCGATTCGCAGATACGGTTGTTAAAAGCACCTACTCGAACTATGCTATCGTCGAATAACGCATGTGACAGTGTATATATAGTAGCTTGAAATATGTGATATTTTCTATTTTACATTCTTTTGCTCTGGCTAGATTAAATTTAGCCAAATTATGTTTTTCAATTACTCATCACTTATGGGTAGCATCAAAAGCCGAATATAGGATGAATTATTGGAGTGAAGATAGAAATCGAACTACATAAACAAACATCTAATGTTCTTTATATATACAAGTCAAAATAAAATTAATTATTGATTATGTAAGCTTAAGTAAATAACATGGAAATAAAAAATTTCTCGGGATGTCAAACGTTTGGGTGTAGGCAGCTGAATTACTCCAGTGATACCTTGCGGCGCTGCAAACGGGACGTATGCCACAGGAATGGATTATTGATTTTTAAGTGGGGCTGCGCCGTACGTCGAAGCAGTGTTCTGCGCTTTTTGTTAGAAATGTAAACAATTGATACATTAAAAAATGTTACCCTTTTATCAAATACTGTAATGATAGGATAACTCAAGGTGGTAATAATAAATAAATAATACAATTAATAAGTTTTAATCTAGAATTCAATATGTTGTCAATCTCAGGGCTTATTAAAATTTTACTCTTTATATTTTACTGCAAAATAGGTGGTTTATTGCTTTTTATATTTTATTTATTGGCAATCAAATTTAAAAATAACCGCACCGGCTTAGCATGAGAAAACTCTGTATCAAAAGATTGGATTGTAACATCCGGTATAACATTTACTATTGAGTATAACTTTAATACAAGGATGGCAAATGTCCAAATATTCTGGTCTGACAATTTAAACTGAGCAAAGCACAGACGGTTGTACGCACAAAATTTCAACGTAATTAAATTGAAAATTACCAACAAGCGATCAATTTCGCGTCCGGTAAATATGCAATGTAATTATTGGAATCAAGTAGTCTGGGATAACCTGTATTACGTCACAGCATAGGAACGCGCTATCTGGCAATCGTTTCACTTCCTGGCCTGGCATCCAAATACGACGCCAACCGCAAAATCAAGGAACGCTATCGCAATTAAAATCTTCTGCAAGGACCCTGGGGCTGGAAAACCCTCTCTGGACCTAGTAAAATGTCAATTCTTGATGCTGCCCAAAGCTGATGAACCCTCGTAACTGATTTCCTGTTGAAATTTACCTTGAACGAGGAGCTTCGTTGCCGGTTACAAAATCAATAGACGCCACTGCTCAAAGGCTGTATGCTACTGCTTTCTGTCCATAGGGCTCAAGAAAGGTCTCCTCTACACGTAGCACATAAAATTCAGCCGGCTGCTAACCCAAAATGGGTCGAAAACTGGCCTCGATGTCGGACTCACTTGGACAAACCTTGCAGAGCAATTCCCTCTTCACTGGGAGATTCTAACACGTTGATTAAATTAAACAACTTTTCGACTGCAATAACTAACTTTTATATTAAAAATACAACTTTTTACGAGCCAAACTTGCACAGAGCTATATTTTCAATGGCTTGGGGTAACAACCCAAAATAATCTAACATCACGTATCTTAGCAACTAATTACAACTGTTTTGAAAGTAAGTTTTGTACAACTTGTTACTTAGAAACTAAACTGATTTCTGGTAACTGTCAATTCGTAGCACTTTATAACCTTAAATCTCTGCTTTCTACAATAGAGTTTTAAATAGCACTGTTTTTCACGAGTTTTATTAGCACTGCACTATTGTTTTTATCCTATCGTGGGTTTCCTTATCACTTCTCTTTGTATTCTATGCTTTCTTTACACCGCTTTTTAGTTTTCAGCTGCTTTAGCGATTGTTGGCCTCGTAATTTTAACACTAACGCTACATATAACTTTCGTTACGCCTCAAACATCTCTGTATCAAAGCAAATTCACACTATTGCTTTGACTTTACAATATTTACTCTGCCAGTCCACATAAATCAAGAGCATTTGCCATAACAAGCACAGTTTGTGAAAATTATGTTAAACGTAACCCTTTCGATACTGCTTAATCTAATGCTAACCTCTGTCGATCAAATTATAGCTATTGCTAATCATATATCTTGCATTTATTAGTGTATAACAATTACTTTAGTGTTGCAATAAACAAAATATCAACTCTGGGCTTATTTGAATTTTTCTTTAATTTTCGTGTCTTAGTTATGCAACCAGAATTGCTGTGAGCATTAAACGATTGCAATATATGTCAACAGGGACCGATGGGTAATTGTGAAAGATAGTAAGATACCCAGGGTTTTTCGCGTTATACAGGGCTGTGACAGTGATTGAGTTTTGCAGTTTTCCTGTTTACCAGGCCTGCGGAGTCGACTTTTCCTTCTAATAATCAGTCAAAGAGACGAATGTAATTGTTGGTCCACAGAATTGAATCTTGGAGGCGATTCTTGGGGTTAGATGACGCCTTATGTCCACATGCAGGGTTACACGTGATGCTGGTGATAGAGAGGTCGTGGAAGCTTCCACTATACGGGCCAAAAGCAATTTTTGATTGGTAAGTTCGACCCATTCTTTACTTTTGGTGTCGATGGCAAACCAATGTTCTTCTCTTTCTTTGGGGCAAGAGTGGCTTGAGCAGGGCGTTCTATTTAACGATGAAATTGCTTTCACGGCGACTTTAAGTTTCAGGCTAAAGCTCAAAGTCCTCTTTTCTTAACGATAAAGATGACGTGGTCGCCCTAACGGGCTACGGTGACTTGGAGGCCAATAGTTACTAAAGACAAAATTTACAACCGACGCCAGCTTGGTGACCCAGAAGGAGCTGTAGGGAATTTCACAACCGGTGTCGGGCTTGGTAAGGGGTAGCAGGTAGATGCTTAAAAGTCCACAACCGATGCGGCCTTGTTGGGAAAAGGTTCGGAATCGTAGTTAGAAATCAAGTCAGCTTTCGGGCGAGTCGCGGGAACGATGTGTGGCTTTAGGGTACGGGAGATTTTGTTTGCTCTGCAGGTGGCTGCAGGTGCTGGATGCTTAGACTTTCCTTGGGGAACATGTGCGTCTATCTGAGTTTGCAGCGACCCGAGAGGTCAATGCGCCCAAATGCCCCCCGAGCGGTTGGGTGCAGATACTCACATCCTTTGAAATTTTGCTGTGACCCGAGAGTTGACCTCCAAAAGTGACGAAATTAGTGGAGTTCGAATTTCAATGGTGTTCTAAAATTAATTTGGGCTGACGCTAACGTCAGAAGTGTATAATCAGGTTAAACAGTTTATTATTCCTGTTACAAATAGAAATGCTATCAAAATTACAAAACTTACAAAATGAACTGAGGAACATCGGCGTGTAACAAGTAGTCATCCACCGGTAGTAAGGGTGATACGTAAAAACGAATAATGTTCGCTTTTCGTAAGCAACGCAGACACCCAGAAGGTCACAATAATCGAAACATTTCACCTTAGTGGCTACCTGCTGGACAACCCAAAAAAATAGGATTGCATGCGGTGCATTCAGCCTAGTATCGGATTTCTCGTCTGGCCGGCGTGTAATGCTATTCAAGTGTTCGCAGGTCCTTTTTTTGGCAACACGAACCGCCCGTCTCCCTATCACGTAGATATCGAGAGATTAAAAAAAACTGATCCTCAACGGGCTCTAAAAATTCAAACGTTTGAATAATATGTTGGTGGCGCTGTAAGTCTATGTCAAAACTGACGGAAAATCTAACCTGATAACTTGGAGTTTGATAACACTTACAGTGCCACCAACATATTATTCATATTTTTTAAATTTCCATATTCTGCTGAGGATCAGTTTTTTTTTTTAGATCTCTCGATATATTAAAGTGGTGATGTGCGCCTACAAGTACATCCACCAGATTACGACAAAAAATGATTTAAAACAAACATTACTAAGCATTGGCACATATGGGAACAGATAGAATCGGGTCCTACCTTAGGTTGAGTACTGCTAGATGATATTCTACTTTCAGGAAGCTACCACATTCTGTAGCCACTAAACGGGATCAACGAGAAAATCAACCAATTTCGGCTTTCTCTGGATTACAGAAACCCTATACAATCAATACAATCATGTATAGCTTCAGAAGTCAAAGTAAGAAATGGAGACCGGAGAGTGCACAAGAAAAATTCTGAAAACTAACGTGGCTCATGAATCCATCCAAGGCTACTAAAACTATTTAGATAACTTCGGTATACACATAAAGCACAACAACGATAACTATTGGGCAATGTATCTAAAATAACTACATATATATTGAGAGATCCAAAAAAAACTGTTCCTCAGCGGGCTGTGTAAATTCAACTTATGAATAATATGTTGGTGACACTGTACGTCAATGTCAAATTCGACGTTATCAGGTTAGGTTTGCCGTCAGTTTTGACACAAAATGACGCAAATCCTAACCTGCTAACATCGAATTTGACATTGACGTACAGTGTCACCAACATATTATTCATACGTTGAATTTCCACAGCCCGCTGAGGAACAGTTTTTTTTTGGATCTCTCGATACTTCTATTGCATTGTTTAACCAGTTCATTTTAGAGCGTTCTAGAAAGCAATGGAATACCTAGTAGTAGAATGGGGGCAGCTTTCCCCACCACTATTAATATTGATTAAGCCCTGCGGGCATGATAATTAAATTGCGCAATAATTACTTTGCCTGTGGCTTTTCAATAATTAAATTGCCTGGGGCGTCGGCCATTTTGGTGTCGTCACGTGTGTCGCCTTTCTGTTTTAATTGAAGCGGAGGCCATTTTGGATTTTGAATGGTCGCCATTGTGTTTTAATTGAAGTGGCGGCCATTTTGGATTTTGATTTTGCTCGTCCAATTTTTGGATTTTGAATTAGTATTTTGGATTTTGATTTCGTCACGTGATGCTAGCGCCCTTTTTGGATTTTGATTTTGCTCGCGGCATTTTTGGATTTTGAATTAGTCACGTGATGATCTGTATACGTCACGCCACACACTTTCTCTCTCACAATCATGCTATATCTTTTGTATTCGTTGAAAGCGATTCTTTATCTTTGTCGTACTAACTGTAGGGTTATATCTCGCCCGTTCTGAAGTCATATTTTATTTAAAAAACGTTTCTGCTCCAAGCCGGATTCAAACCTGCTACCACTGTATTACGATCCTTATATCCTACCCACTAGGCGACGGGTTATTACTTTCTCTTTCGATATTCGGCACCATACAGACTGTTTAAAGTGTTGCATACCAATCCTTTTATGAAATCTTGATTGATTTTAGACGAAACTTCGTGTAACGTAATGTGAAATAAAATACTTAAATATGGTAAAGTAATTTTTATTAAAGTATTTTTTATGTATACATATTTATTCACTTAAACATTAATAATAATATATGATCCTAATATAAAATATTTGTCTTCTATTTTATTTCAAAACTAAATAATGTTGAATAAGTTTAACATAATAAAATACTGTGCGTAAAGATTTTTTACATAATTGTCGTTACAAACTAAGTTATCGCCGAACAAACTTTGGAAATCTAACATAGACACATTATTTATTTTAAAATATAGATACATTAAGCAGTACAAACCGCAAACGTTGGAACTAAAATCTTGCAATATTTTGGAGTTATAAAACCAACTTTTTGTGTTTTGAAGCATTTTTAATACTTTTCATTAAATTGTTCTAAATACCAATTTACATCAAGTTGTTATACAGATTGTCCGAAATTCGTTTTGAACATAGGAAATTAATGAGTGCGACAAGGAAAACAAACAAAATGGGTAGCAGGACAAAGATAGAACGTAATCATGGCTAGCTAAATTTTTAAAATAAAATTAAGTCAATGAAACAAAAATACTTTTGTCAAATATTTTATCTGTCATCAAGAGTATAAGGTGAGGTTTAAATAATTAAAATAATTATGTGAATAGTAAACAATACTATATTTAAATCTCACTTTATACTCTTAACAACAGCTAAAATATTTGTGTTTATTTGTTTCATTGACTTAATTTTAGTTGAAAAATTTAGCTAGCCATGATCACGTTCTGTCTTTGTCCTGCTACTCATTTTGTTTATGTTTTCCTTGTCGCACTCATTAATTTCCTATGTTCAAAACGAATTTCGGACAACCTGTATATAAATTAACAGTAAAAATCGGTACAAATATACCAACTAACTTTTGAGTCTGCTAAGTATAACTCAAACTTATTCTCCGTTTTGGATACACGTTTCAAAACACTTATTTTTAAAATTTACAATAGCATATGTTGGGGCTTCCACTTTGTCAAAAGGCTCATTTTGTAAACGCGCAATAACTAAAAGTTAATTTTAGTGCTCTTACTGAAACATAACATAATTATGTTACGTAAACTATACATCATGTATATCTGTTATTTTCCTTTTCTTTTCTTTTTTATGTAAGATGCAATTGTTGTTGTCGGTTAAAGACGATATTAATTTGTTCTTATTATTCATTTCTAACAAGCAAATAGCACAACTAACGCACAACATATGAAACTGTGTACCTGCCACAGACTAGACAGGTTCTTTCGAATTGTTTGCAACCGTTGTTAATTTGAGTTAAATGAAGTGATATTTTACGGATTTACAATGCTTTCCATTTATTTATTGAGTTTGTCACTCAACACTTTTCGAGGTTTTCTATAGTAATATATTTATAACATAAGTTACAGATGTTGGAAATATAAAATATACAGAAGGCTAACAACTTCTTACCGTCAGCAATTTAAATTTACGCAGCTTACACAACCGTTTTGTGACAATATAATGTTTACTAAAATTATAGATCTTGTAGATTGCGGAGGAAAAAGTGGTCTTATTGTTAAGAGGAATATATGCGGTGTTTGTAATAGTCACTTACGAGGGAAATTCTCTAAATTTATTTCGGCTAGGCATAGCGTAAAAGCAAAATTACCTTATCTTCTGCAAAGTGAGAACAGGATGGCAAGAGGAATTATACAAGTTATTGGAAAGGAAGGTCTGAAAAATATTAACAAAAATATAAAAATCCAGTAGTAATAGTAGAACAGGGGCACTTATCCCCCACCACTTTTAATTGATTCGCGGATTCGCGGTTTAATTCGCGGTTTTATTCGCGGATTTCGCGGTTTTAATTCGCGGATTGACCCAATTAATTTCGCGGTTTGATCTAATTAATCGCATATGAAGTTTGATATGTAATTTACATATGTGCTACTGATTAAATTACGCATTAGCTTTAGATGAAATTACGCGCGCATGAATGGATTAACGAGATTGCCATTGTCCCTACTATAGGAAATTTTTCAGATTTTTTGAATTTAAACTTCCCGGGTGTCGGCCATCTTTGTTTTCTGCGTGCGCACTTCTCGCGGCTGCCCTTTTTAATTTAAATTTTCGCGCGAATATTTGAATTTGAAATTTTTCAGATTTTTTTCTAAGTTCAATTTTTTGAATTTAAACTTCCCGGGTGTCGGCCATCTTGGTTTTCTGCGTGCGCACTTCTTGCGGTTGTTGTTTTAACTTTAATTTTCGCAGAAATATTTGAATTTCAAACTGATAGATCTTCCGTCTCCCTCATCGGGCGTTGGTTGTCTCTCTTGCATTTACAGAAGGGCTGTTTATATTTAAGAAAATCTCTGGACAAGCTGGATTCGAACGCTCTACGTTTGTGTTCACAAAATTAGTTGCAAGCATCAATGGCTCAGCACAACCCAGACGTTGCAGATTTTATGTGTATAGCGGAAAGATACTTTCCCTGCTCTGACGTCACGCGCACAGATTTTAATCCAACTATTTTTTCAAAAATATCAATTATAAGAATGGGATTGTGTAGCCTGTTGTGTTTAAAGGTTGATACAATTTTTTTAAATTAGATTTGTAACAGGTTTTGCTAGAAATAATTCGTCTATTTTTTATAATTTGTGCGACGCGCTATCGAGATTCTCATTGTTTCTACCTACTATATAGTTGGAAATTTCCGCTCGACCGTCGAAATTTGAAAGCTATATGAATAGAAATAATTACTTTATTTTTATAATTTGCCCCAACAGAACGTATGCTATCTCACACAATCTTCATTGGTTTCTATAACTTTCTCTTTTTTCACTCGTACTACCGTGATACTCAATAAATTATGCATTAGCTTCTGATTAAATTACGCGGCGGTCATTTTCAATTTTCGCGCTAATATTTGAATTGGAAATTTTTCAGATTTTACACTTCCCAAAACTTTTAAGAAAAAAGCTGAAGTTTTCCTACGCATTTTAGAGTGCCTCAAACTAGGGATGGTAAAACCTGTTCCGCTAAAGGATTAAGTGCACCTGATCCGACTCCGACTCCGAACTAGGTGCAAGAAACTAGGTTCAGTTCCGCTTGCGGTCACCGGGAAATAGCAGGTCTCGCCAGACGCTGGAGCGGTCGGAGTCGGATCTCGGACGGGCCTGCACCTACAGTCGCATGTTATGACTCACATGTTAATGTAGGGGACGTGACTTTGATTTGAATCCGACGGCTCCAGTCGAAAGTTTTTGCTGGGTCGTCTATTTCAATTGTAAGAGATTTCTTTGATTGCATTAGCAGGGCATCAATAACTATTACAATTAAACATGTCTATTACAATTTAAAATTATGAGATGTTTTCCCTTTTTTCTATTTATACCTTACAGTAGCCTACATGGTCTATAATTTTGGCACAACACATGAGGCATTGCCATAACGATCCAGCAATTCCGAATCCGAATCTGAAATTCCTTGCGTAGATTATGCAGTTCCTAGTCAGTTACGAAAGATTGCGAAGCGCAAACCGCGTCGATCTATTTCCATTCAGATTTCAAATTCGACGTCTTTGCAGTCCGAGAAAGAGGAGCGATCCGATCCATTTCGTAGGAGCGAGAGTTTGGCATTCCGTTCCACAGTTCCGCCGCTCCTCGCTCCTTAGCGCTGGGGCGGTTTGGCTTAGGTGCAAAACGGTTCGATTCGTTGAAGGAACGACGGATCACTCCTAGGTGCGAGAGTCCGGCATTCTGTTTACAGGTTCGCCGCTCCGCGCGCTGACGGTTCGATTCATTGAAGGAACGCCGGATCAGGCGACCTACTCTTTAACGATCGCTGAACCAGGTGCACCTACTCCGGCATTCGAACTAGGTTCAAAAGAGTAGGTCCGGGAATTGACAACCATCCCTACCTCAAACGATGTGAGCTGGGATCACAAGGGTACCGTTACTATAAAGGGTGAACTTTTACCGGCGTCTGGCATAGTCGATTTAGTTCACGACACTCTGAGGCCTCGAAAAACTATTAATCCACCCGGACGTATACAGTTTGCTGATTACATCAAAGACCTTAGCGTTGCTCATGTGCTGCTGCCTAAACCTAAGCAGCAAAAAGTGCCAGCCCCGACTGTTACTACAGGAAAAACCGAAATGGAAACTGATAACTGCGAGCCCGATTTAGAATATAAATTAAAAACACCAGCTACTCATCCAAGTCCACATCAAAAAGGTTCAGTCAGAAGAACGCCGATAAGGAACGCCTCCAAAAAAGGGCTGTTAGAAAAACGACTCTAAGGCAGATGTCATGAACATCAAAAACGAAGGGAATTCTAGATTGGGAGCATCTTAAACTTTAAAAAGCCACACTGAAATTTGTTCTACGTTGTAAATTGCTAGCGAAATTTTAGAAATTTAGACATTCAGCTGTACATTAATTTTTATATTACTAAGTATTATACGAAATAAGAACAATATATGTGCTTATTACAAAGTTTTTGTGTTTTTTATTTCTACTCTGATGTTGTTTTTTTACGAATCTACAATAATTACAAAATCTAAAGCTAAAATATTAGTATTTGAAGTTATTTTACAGTTACAAAGTGTAAAATTTCAGAAAATCAATCTACGATTTCATAATGTTGTGATATAATTGAAAAAATTGTGATTTCTTTTAATTTTGAGCGATACATTTTATAAAAAAGTGTAAAACATGTGCAAAATTATGCTTAGAAATAACTCTAAAAATTGATTTTACATTATTTTCGTTTTACAAAACGATTTATAAAACGAATTGTGATAATTTTTTAAGTGAAATAATGTGAGATGGTGTGTTTTTTATCGCTTATTGGATAAAAATGTCGTTTTTTGTATAATTTCAAGTGACATGATGTCAGTTTTTGTAAAATTTTAAGTGAAATAGCGGTGTCAGAACATTTTTTTTCAACGAAATTGCGCGTTCTTATTCAAAATTATGTTAATTTGTGGTCATACATATATTTCCACCAAAAGTACAAGAATTTTTGAATTTTGTTTATCGAAATGATTGTGGTAGAAGATGTTTTCAACGAAATTGCGAATTCTTTTAATTTTGAGCGATGCATTTTATAAAAAAGTGTAAAACATTTGCAAAATTATGCATAGTTTATGTAACATGATGTCGATTTTTGTAAAGATTTATGTGAGATGCTGTGTAATTGGGTGATTTTTGTTCAATTTTCGTCGTGTGTTGAGTAAAAATGTCGTTTTTTGTATAATTTCAAGTGACATTATGTCAGTTTTTGTATAATTTATGTGACATGATGTCAATTTTTGTAAACATTTATGTGACATGATGTGTAATTGCGTGATTTTTGTTCAATTTTCGTCGTGTGTTGAGTAAAATGTGTCGTTTTTTGTATAATTTCAAATGACATGATGTCAGTTTTTGTAAAATTTTAAGTGAAATGATGGTCTCAGAACAGTTTTTCAACGAAATTGCTATTTTTTATTCAAATCTTACTAAAATTGCAACAAGTTAGAGGAAAAAGTGTAAAACATTTGCAAAATTATACTTAGAAATAACTCTACAACTGTTTTTACATCATTTTCGTTATTATATAAGCGCTTTGCAAAACGAATTGTGATAATTTTATGTGAAATGATGTGGGATGGCGTATTTTTTATCGCTTATTGAATAAAAATGTCGTTTTTTGTATAATTTAAAGTGACATGATGTCAGTTCCTTGTAAAATTTTAAGTGAAATGATGGTGTCAGAACATTTTTTCAACGAAATTGTCTGTTTTTATTCAAATTTATGTTAATTTGTGGTCAATTGCATTTTTATTTTCGTCCGTTTGCATTTATACTAGAATTTTTAAAACTAAAATACAGTTTTGATCGATATAATGACACAATTTCAGACGCTTACTTACAAAATAAAAACGAAACACGTCAATCTGGGTGTTACAAATTAAAAAGACCGTCGTGCCGTCAAACCTGTACCGATTTGTTGGAAAACAAGATGCAGTTTTTATACTTTTATGAAATTTGGTAGTACGAAATAGAAGTAATTATAACGATACGTTCAACTTGTGGATTCCGACAGTTGTCCCCTTACAACAAATATAAATACCGACGACGGATTTTTATTTAAGTTTGTTGCGTAATAGTTCCATGAATTATTATCCGCCGCTTTCACTGACGGATTTTAATACCGGGTCAAATGATAAAAATGTAACAGCAATGAGATAGCATGAACAAGTAAATACAACGCTTGAGTAAGAAAGAGATAGCCATACAAAAAAATATATTAGTAGGTATGTTTAGTTGACACATGACATAATTAAAATTGAGAGTCAAACCTTCCCGAATATTTGCTACTATGTTTATCTCTTTCTTACTCTAGCAATACGTGTTATCTTCTTGTTCATGTTATCTTATTGCTGGTATATATAATCCGTGCCGAACAAAGCAAAATCGTCTCCAAGGATGTTTAAACGAACAAAGCGCTGTTAGTCACAAACACTTGTCTCAACCTGTTTTAAAAAAGGAAACTTAGAAAAATCTGAAAAATTTCAAATTCAAATATTAGCGCGAAAATTGAAAATGACCGCCGCGTAATTTAATCAGAAGCTAATGCGTAATTTATTCAGTATCACGGTACTACGAGTGAAAAAAAAGAAAGTTATAGAAACTAATAAGGATTGTGTGAGATAGCATACGTTTTGTTGGGGCAAATTATAAAAATAAAGTAATTATTTCTATTCATATAGCTTTCAAATTTCGATGGTCGAGCGGAAATTTCCAACTATATAGTAGGTAGGGACAATGAGAATCTCGATAGCGCGTCGCACAAATTATAAAAAATAGACGAATTATATCTAGCAAAACCTGTTACAAATCTAATTTAAAAAAAATTGTATCAACCTTTAAACACAACAGGCTACACAATCCCATTCTTATAATTGATATTTTTGAAAAAATAGTTGGATTAAAATCTGTGCGCGTGACGTCAGAGCAGGGAAAGTATCTTTCCGCTATACACATAAAATCTGCAACGTCTGGGTGGTGCTGAGCCATTGATGCTTGCAACTAATTTGGTGAACACAAACGTAGAGCGTTCGAATCCAGCTCGTCCAGAGATTTTCTTAAATATAAACAGCCCTTCTGTGAATGCAAGAAAGACAACCAACGCCCAATGAGGGAGACGGAAGATCTATCAGTTTGAAATTCAAATATTTCCGCGAAAATGAAAATTAAAACGACAACCGCGAGAAATGCGCACGCAGAAAACCAAGACGGCTGACACCCGGGAAGTTTAAATTCAAAAAATTGAACTTAGAAAAAAATCTGAAAAATTTCAAATTCAAATATTCGCTCGAAAATTGAAATTAAAAGGGCAGCCGCGAGAAGTGCGCACGCAGAAAACAAAGATGGCCGATGCGTAATTTAATCAGTAGCACATATGTAAATTACATATCAAACTTCATAATGTGATTAATTAGATCACACCGCGAAATTAATTGGGTCAATCCGCGAATAAAACCGCGAATTAAACCGCGAATCCGCGAATCAATTAAAAGTGGTGGGGGATAAGTGCCCTTGTTCTACTAGTAATTTCGTACAAAGTAAAACTATCTAACTATAATGTGCAGACCCTGTTAGACTTGAGGCATTATGTGACTACTAACCATAAGTTTTGTTACCAAGCAGACTCCAAGTAAAATTGTAATGTGTTTGTGGATAATGATAAAGCAATTGGAATTGAGTTTTTAACATGTTTGAATTTGAAAGCTAAAGTTAAAATAGGGTTTAGGAGTTTATAATCTAAAAACTTATTGTACTTCTTGTAAGAATAATGTAGGAAATTTAAATAGTAATTCATACAAGTGACCGTCCTTATAATTATTATTTAAGATAATTAAAGGTATAAAAAATGTGTGTAAAAGCCAAATTTTCAACATTAGCATGACACATTTATTACAGAAACAAGTATCGTTATATTTTACAGTTCGAAAATATAGAAGCTTTGTATGTAACCAACTTCTGGCTCGAAAAAGGAATAGAGGAATCACATATAGACTTATATATTACAAGCTAAAAATTAAGTTAGATAGTATTGAAACCACTCCGCCTAAAAATAAAGAAAGGAAGTTGTAGGATGATGTACATATGTCCGAGTAACTCAAAATTTAGTTGTGATCAATCCTCTGTTAAGTATGGACGTTGCATTCATAGACTTGCAAGGTTTCCGAGGTGAAAATAAACAGTTTATTCCGAAAGAAGTAGCTGCTATCTCTGCGGATGGTAATCATCTACCAATTTTTGTTTTAAAACCCCGTAAAAAATTTTTAAAAATGCCTGTACCTGGAGCATAAACATCACGAACTAGCCTGGTCTTCTGGATCAGTAAACTTTTCATTTTCAAATAGAACTCACAAGAATTTTCAAACATTTGGAAAAGTATACGTCAAAGGTAGAGGAAAGAGGAAAGTTCTAAGTTTTCTGAATGAAAACGTCGTGAATTTGGGGGATCTGCAGTGTGCGTCTTTAAAGAGTTTGAAAAAAAGAACTACAGCAGTACGCTGTCTTAACCACAGTATCCTTTCACCTGTCTGTGCATTGGAAAACATACTAATTCTGTCAAACTGGTGGTGTAATGAATACAAGGGAAGTTCTAAAAGCACTGCAATCGATCCCCGAGTCCCTTGATTGTGCAACGACATGTTTCTGCCTGTGATCAGCTGCCTACAAGAATATCAAGACCTTCTGCCGTTATTGTTGATACAGATACTTCATATAGGCCTGAAAAGCATTGGAATGCTGTGTATATAGATGAGAATGGCCATGGAAAATATTTTCATTCATTTGGACGATCTCCTAGCGGTTGTCACTTAAAATTTATACATCAAAACTCAAAAAGTTGGTTGTATAACTCCAAAATATTGCAAGATTTTAGTTCCAACGTTTGCGGTTTGTATTGCTTAATATATTTATATTTTAAAATGAATAATGTGACTATGTTAGATTTCCTAAGTTTGTTCGGTGATAATTTAGTTTGCAACGACAATTATGTTAAAAACCTTTACGCACAGTAGTTCAATATTTTAAACTTATTCAACGCTATTTAGTTTTCAAATAAAATAAAAAACAAATATTTTATATTAGGATCATATATTGTTATTAATGTTTAAGTGAATAAATATGTATACATAGACAATACTTTAATAAAAAACATATTTTACCATATTTAACTGTTTTATTTCACATTACGTTACACGAGCTTTCCTCTAAAATCAATCAACATTTCATGAGAGGATTGGTATGCAACACTTTAAACAGTCTGTATAGTGCCGAATATCGAAAGAGAAAGTAATAACCCGTCGCCATAGCCTAGTGGGTAGGGTATAAGGATCGCAATACAATAGTAGCAGGTTCGAATCCGGCTTGGAACAAAAAAGTTTTTTAAATAAAATATGTCTTTAGAACGGGCGAGACATAACCTTACAGTTAGTACGACAAAGATAAAGAATCGCTTTCAACGAATGCAAAAGAGATAGCATGATTGTGAGAGAAAAAGTGTGTGGCGTGACGTATACAGAGCATCACGTGACTAATTAAAAATCCAAAAATGGCGCGAGCAAAATCAAAATCCAAAATGGCCGCCGCTTCAATTAAAACAAAATGGCCGACGCCCCAGGCAATTTAATTATTAGAAAGCCACAGGCAATTTAATTATTGCGCAACCTAATTACCATGCCCGCAGGGCTTAATCAATTAAAAGTGGTGGGGAAAAACTGCCCCCATTCTACTCCAGTAACCAGTACTAGTTATAAAAACATACGAAGTTTCATTAGAAATATAACTGGCGTGTGCGAGTACCAAATGGTGTCGGTTTTACTACTTTATTTTAGTTTAAATTCTATGGTAACAGCAGTGGGTATCACTCTAAGAAGTAGGCAGCAGCAGTGACTTAGTGGAGAACCAAGCGTGGAGTGCAATAAAAATAGGGTTAAGAGCCATGAGTCGGTATTTTTAGTGCACATGTTAAACGCAGCCGCTTGCTTTGGCTGTAAATTGAAGTAATTCTGTTGCAAAACAGCTTTGTTATTAACTCTCATAAAACTGCGAAAAGTGGTGCCACGGCTGTAATAAAATAAAACTCCACAGGAGCGTATAATTAGAAAAAAAATATTAAGGATATAACCGGTTAATATTTTGGGTAAAATTTCGTTGCAGGATGGAAACTTAGTTCAAAGAATAGCAAGCATTGAACAGAAGATTTTGTAGCAAACCAAAATGAACAAACTTCTTTAGGTGTAGGTAGGACTTCAGAGGTTTTTACGGCTATTGGTATGTAACGAACGGCTTCCAGGATTGTATCCTTGTTCAGTAGAACTCAACCCTTTGCAAGGACACGGTCCAATCCCGGAAGTCTTCGTTACATAATAATTTCGAGTAGTTCAAAATTTCGACTAATTTAAGTACGAAAATTTCTAAGTGTGCTAGGCGAAATGTTTTCTTACAATATTGATCAGCACTAAATTACGGAACTGCAGAGCTTCCACTGCCAGGCGATATTCGAAGTGTCTAGTGAGATATAAGCGAATTCGTTGTTTATCTTCATCTGAGCATCAATTACGTTCCGATTTTTGCCAATACAATTTACTCGGAAATCCGCAGATTTAATTAACGCGCTTTTCACGAATCCGCTAACATGCATATAATAGTTCCAGGCTTCCACTAATCTAATTGGCAGTGCTTCCAATATTTGAGGATGGCGAGTAATGATTTCCTACGCTCCGATCGAATAACTAGAGATTGTGGCGGAAGTCGGTTTGATTAGTGCACCATTAATTCTGTGGTGAAAAGGGAAAAGGGTATAAGTAAAAAATTATCATTTTACAGGAACATCAAAAAACTATTTAACTGGAGATTTGAGAACGACATTTAATTTTTTCGCTGGTAATCAAAAGAATCAAGTCGATTTATTGACTACAGCTTGCTTTGCTATTGATTCTAAAACTATTTTCACTAGAAAATAAATAAATACGGAACTTATACCTTATCGCATTTCCTTTTATTCATTTTATGAAATAGCAAAAGGGTACAAGTTGACATATAGCTTTTTGCAATTTTTCGGAATATGTATTTTCTGATAAATAATTACTATGACAAAACAGCTTATGTAGCATAAACTAAACAAGAATATGTGATTTCGAGGTCGAATAATGTGAGGTTATCTGCACTCTTATCGGTTAAGTTCTTGTTACAGCACTTCTGCAAAACTTGTACGTACGAGAACGTGTGTTCATTTTGGCACTTATTCGTTAAACTACACTATAATAACTAATAATAACACTGGAAAACTGGATCGCTAAAACACGCTATTGCACCTGCATGGAAATGCACTCGTAGTATAAGTGTACTTAAGTTATTTGTTTCCAACAAAAACGGAAAGTTATGAAATGGCGAAAGGGTATAAGTTAACATATGCTGTTCTGGCGTTGCAGATAACTTTACGAAAAGCTTTGACTCGGGGTATTAGTACACATGTATCTATTTGCCATTGGCTAAATTTGTTTTTTATCAATTTTTAGTAAATTTACAGGGAATAAGTCTACAGATCCCATTTAGAAAACTTGCTGTAACAATGCGGTTATGGTATGT
The DNA here is from genome assembly GCA_940337035.1 of Agriotes lineatus. NCBI lineage: Eukaryota > Metazoa > Arthropoda > Insecta > Coleoptera > Elateridae > Agriotes > Agriotes lineatus. The sequence goes on along the minus strand of OW679198.1, from coordinate 156,887,161 downwards.
AGATTTATATCCTCTTGTATTTAGATGCCCGATATTGCTCTGGACACGGGGCATCAATAAAATCAAAAATGAGATAAGTCGACTGATACCCTTATGCCTTTTTGCCACAGAATTAATATCCTTTTCTTTACTTTATTGAGAAGCTCTACTGATTTTTGTCACGTTGGATACTTTTGTTAAATATAAGAAATTGGTTCTTCGGCATTCCGAAAGGTGTTTCAATATGTATCATTAAGCTAGAAAACTCACTAGGGGTTAAAAACATGCAAATCATATAGGCGGCTACTCATAATATAGTATTTATAATCAAAAATTATTTTCATCTACTAGTATGGTAATGGGATAGTTCCTAATTTATCAATGCAACTATATCACTTATAAATCAAATGTCAGGTTCCACATTTAACTATAAAGGTAGCTGCATTCATAAATTAGGAACTATGCGATAGCCATATTAGTTGAAAATAATTATTAATCGTGTTTTAGATTAACTTAAAATTTTGAATGTTAGATATTTGCTTTCGTTTTAAATAAATAAGCACCTTCTATGTTTTTATGAATTTTTATCGTCTAAACAACAAGAATAAGATCCAAATTTTAACACAGATTATATAACGGTAATATTTAACTCGTATATTTGAGGTAACAACAAGTAGAGTATAAGTAACGATTGGAAACTACTGGCATTACAAACCCTCGAGAACACTTTATTATCTAACAATTATGACAAAGTAGTAGGTAACTAACATAGATCAGGTAAGAAACGGCTCATATAGTCCAGTCACTATGTACAAAAATAAGGCCTTTGCTGGAAAGTGAACCGAAATTTGAAATTCCTTTTTTTGGGGTGTTGGGGGGGGGGGGGGGGCACGTGAAAATAAAGTGGACCTTTTATTTAGATTTTTTTGTGCTCGACAATTTATGTTCAAATTACTTTTCCACGTACGAACGATATTAGTCGAGATATCGAACGCGAAAGAAAAGCGAGAACGGGTCGAAAATTTTTTTTACGCTTCTTGCTTGTATTTCGCTTCTCGACTTATTTAGCAAAAAACTAGCTATAATAAAACTTGTAGAACTTGAAAATACCTACTGTTTGACCTATTATAAATTAAAATGCGACTAAAATTACGACTTGTAGAGCGGACCAACATCATCAAGTCGGCACGTAATTTTGATTTCGTGTATCGTACTATTACATAAATGACATAATAAACTTCCTTATATTATTAGAATCATTATATTTAATAGAAAATCTTAGTGGACAACTTGAAATTGAACTTGTCTGGACCCAAACATTTCAAATAACAAGTTTAAACTTTTGGTTCTTAAGAATTTGTTGTTTCGGTATACTGGAGTCATTCATCCTATAGATATGTTCGTGCCAATTGGTTCTGTATTGTTTTATTTTTTATTTATGATGTTCTCTATATCTAATTTTGTATTCTAGATAACTGAAGCAATTGAGTCGTGCGATTGGCGTATCATCAATAACTAATTTTCGCTCAAAAGTGATCTTGATCTTTAAAAGCTATCATCTTAGTCTTTGGAATAGAGATTTCAAAACTATATATTTTATATGCTTTGTGAGAAGAACGGACGCCTTCGAAATGTTTTGCTGGCGTAGAATGTTAGGGATCGCATAGACTGCGCATAGAACCAAGGGGAGGAAACAAAGCCAAGCCTCTCAAACATCGTTTGCACAAAGATACTTCAATTCTTGGGCCATATAGCCAGTAGAACTGACAATCTAGAGAAAACTATTGTTCAAGAAAAACCACATGGTAAAAGACGGTGAGGCAGATCCTCTAAACCAGGGCTGTCCAACTTCAAGGGACCCAAGGGCCACTGTAAAAAATTTGATGGTTACGAGGGCCGCGTCTTAAAATGTGTCGTATCCGACTTTGGGAGTGATTTGTAATAAATATAAAACGTGTATATTTTAATACTAATTTTTATTTATTCAAGAAGCTTAGGTTACATTACGAAAAGCATTGAAACATAAAAGAGATATACAGGGTGTTCCCTGAGGTAACCGACAAACTTACACCATATGTTCTAGAAGTGATTCGAAACAAAAAAAATCCTACTCATTTTAGGTTAATTCCTTTCCGTTTTTGAGATACCGACAAAAGAAAAAAATCAATTAATGTAAATTTACGTATAGAGATGTGACGTTTCACCCCCTTACTAAGAGCGTCAAAGATTTATTCCTCGGGTTAAGCTCAAATCGGAGAAATACGTTCACTCAAATATATATTCGATTAGGTAAAACACCAGATAATTACCAAAACAAATATAATGTTTTTAGCTAGTTACAATTATTAATTAAAAATAAATCTGAGTTGTACATTATTTAAAATTAACATGTTCTTCTGGAACGATGTCTGGTTTCGTGGGTCGAGCTGCAACCCAATTCACCGGCGAGTGTTGCGGGTCCCTATTGGTAGTTTGCCGGTACGCACGCCGATTCTTCGGGAAATGGGCTGAGTGAGTCTTTTGTTACTGCAAACTTGATCTTCCACTCAGCAGTGATTTTAAGCTGTAATTTTCCGGTAAATTTTGCGATTTCAAGGGTTACCTGGGGCGGGCGTTAGTGCCTTAATCCTGGTGCAGAGGTTGCTGGTACCGTCGGCATCGTTCTTGGAGCGAACGCGGTTTCAAATCCTGCAGATGGAATTTATTCGCCTTGAGCCCGAAAATTATGTTGACATTCCCCCGGTAGGGAATTTGCGGGCTGTGAAATCTAACGTCCAGGAATTCGCCTTTTAATGACCAAAAAGGGGCCCTGCATGTGAGTTTATAGCGGCTGCAGTACTCTAGCCGCTCACAAGAGGGGTAGAGGCTGCGATTGCTACAGGTTACAGGTTTAATTATTAGTAAAATGAGGTTATGAGGAGTATTTCACCTCTCGGGGGGGCGGGATTTGCGTTTAAAAATTAGGCGGTCGGAAATGGCTTTTAAGCAGTTAGCCCTGCAAGACAGCACAGCGTATTAAGACAGGGTTAAAGCTTCAGGGATTCGATTTTCCAAGAAAGTTCAACAATCAAGGTAAAATCGAATTCTTGCGGTCTTGCTCTTGCGGAAAATTTGAACTTCTCGAGCTGACAGTACAACACGTCATCTCCCTTGAAGCCTGGTCTGGTAAGGGTTGGAGGCTTACTCCGTTACAGTTTAGCGTGTCAGACCGGAGAGCCTAGGTAGAAAAGGAGAGGACAGGATCAGGAATGGTGGACTCAAGGGGGAATTCGATACGCGGGCCGCAAAAATATCCTGGCGGGCCGCATGCGGCCCGCGGGCCACATGTTGGACAGCCCTGCTCTAAACGATGGCTCATTATCACGCGGGCGGTACTGACGACTGACGAACCACCTTCAGTTTCCATGGGTTGAAATGCTGAATGCGTAATGAACCACAACACATCATTCATTATGTAATGCTGAGAGAAAAAGATAGTTTATGCATTGCTCAAATATCATTCCAAATAGTTAAAGTAATTATAACATTTTTAGTAATATGCAATCATATAATGTTATGTACGGCATACTTAATGAAGTATATTTATTCTAATAATGTAATAAATATATATTTCAGAATACATAAGATAACATGTTATATCCTCTAAAGGTCACATATGAATTTGAGGCTCGTGTTGTAAGTGTACGTAGTACTTTGAGCAATGTTTAATAATAAAAACTCTTAAGAAGCAAAAGTTTAATTTAAACTCCCTATTTCGGATGTTGAAGGTCCAGGAAAGTAGAATTTCAAGTTGTCCACTAAGATTTTCTATAAAATATAATGGGTCTGATAATGTAATGAAGTTATTATGTCATTTCTGTAATAGTACAATACACGAAATCAAAATTACGCCCTGACTTGGCGACTTTGGTCCGCTCTACAAGTCGTAATTGTCGTCGCATCTTAATTTATAATAAGTCAAACTGCAGATATTTTCAAGCTCTACAAGTTTTATAATCACAATTTTTTCGCTAAATAGGTCGATAAACAAAATACAAGCGAAGAAGCGCGAAAAAATATCTCGACCCGTTTACACTTTTCTTTCGCGTTCGATATCTCCACTAATATCGCTCGTACGTGGAAAAGCAATTGAACGTAAATTGTAGAGCACAAAAAATTTTAACTAAAAGTTTACTTCATTTCCACGTGCCGTTAACAGAAACCAAGTTATCGCAAAAAAATCAAACAAGATGGCGGAAATAGCACATAGGAAATCTTGGTCGACAAATTGAAGTTAAGCTTTGCTGGACCCCCCAACACCAAAAAAAAAAGTTTTCAAATTTCGGTTCACTTTCAAGCAAAAATGACATAGTGACTGGACCAATATATAACATATAAATTGGCATAAAGCCCCGTTTCCGGTGCTTTGCTTGTTCAAACTAAACAGAATCAATCACTATATAAATGATAACAGTAAGCGGTAGTTAAGTTCGTGTAATGGGAATCAAATAACATTCACTGATCGATTGAAACGTTTTACACTTTCTCAAATACAACATACCTTTTTTATAGCCCAGGGCTGTGTATTCAGGTACCTGCATATTTTTCACACTCAATTAAATTACGATACCTTCTGGAACAACAGACTAGCATGCAATTTTAACTTAGAATGCACGGGGGTCTAATAGCTTTAGAAAAATTAATTTTTTGCCATTCAACAATTCTAAACTGGCACAGTTGTTATCCTTAATCTGTAATCTCTCAGCACCTGAACTGCCTCCTGATCTCCTATATATGTAAATAAGTGAGGTCCAGATGGTTACACTCGACACAACGACATATGAGCGAATAAACTTCCAAAGCAGGCTATGCTGTGTGTTACACATACGGAAACCACTCGTCGAGCGTATATCCAATTTCACCTGACTAAAGGCTTGGAAGGTCACTGGATCAAACCCTTTCTACCGAATTATTGTCCTGGACGTGAAGCAATGCTTACAGGACCAACACAGCGACTTCCGATAGCACAAACAAATCCGAACTCCGAACTCACCACTCAAGCTTCCGTAAAAAGGGCTAACTAAAACAGAACTAGAGAGAAAAGCCACAAAAGATAAGATTAAATACCAGAACTCTGCCACCTGAATAAGTCTTGAAACTGTAACTTCCTCGCTCACGCAGCAAGTGGCATTCCATTAAGTGACAATAACCGACTTCCAAATTCTCCCATCGGTAACATGGACAGCAAAAACCTTATTTGGAACTCGCCACTCAATATTGCACAGCGATATAAACTATTTAAGCACGTAAAAACTCCAACTACACGCCCCAAGCTTTCCACACACGGTCCGGTTCCGCTGTCTAAGCTGGAACTACCACCTAAGCAAAACGGACGCGAGAAATTTTTCTAGCCAACACCAAGCATCAGCGGTTGCGATTCTATTATGTTAAAAACTCCTTACCTACCTTTTCATTAAAATTTGAGTGTTAAGTATTTCATAAAATTTGCCGCTTCGCTTGTAGTTGCGTATTGTACTATGCGCATTTCAGAACGCTTGGAGCGTACCTCCCCGCGCCACTTGAGCTCCGTCTGTCAAACTGACTGCACGCGGACAGGTCCACTCCGAGAAACGCTAATTCATTGTTTACATGTTAAAATGTTCGTGTGTTAATTTATTGAAAATAAATTACCTACTTTGCTTTCAACGAGTGTATAATTTAGTGAAGAATAAATCCATACAGTCCACTACAGCTCAATCCGAGCTCGCAACCAGAAATTTCCAACATAGCGGAAAACTGGGAAGCTCCCCAACATTGAGTTAGTGGTTTTGAGACCTTGTATTCAGTGATTTACCTTTTACAAATTGGCAGTAATTTTGAGTTGTCTATGCTTCTGTTTTGGTTTTGCGAATTCTCGAAACAGAGGGGGTATATGGGTGGTCCCTACAGATTTTGATAATTTTTGAATTTGCATTTGCAATTTCTTTCGTTTGAATAGTACTTCAGAACAGATCTATTTCTGCTAATTATTTTTTTGAGATTTAAAAAATGCTATTTTAATGGTAGTTCTTTCCCAATTTTTCCGAACTTTTAATCATTTCAGTGCTAATGTTATCATTTTCAGTCGCTTTCCCGTTCTTTATTTTTTCCGCTGCTTCTTCAATTTCCTTTAATGTTAAATATTCTGGTGTGCCGATATTTCCATTGTTTACGGAATTTTGACCACGATCTTCTCCATTCCAAGAGAGTGTATCCATGAAATGTTCACTCCAGCTATTCATAATTTGTGTATTAGTAGTTAATACTTTACGTTCTTTATCTACTATCCATTTCAAACCGCTACATTTGTCCTTTCTTAGATTTTTTAACGTTCTGTTCAATAGCTTTGCATTTCCCTTACTGTTTTCCTCCATCTTATTTTCAAATTCCTCCCAGGTATCTCTCTTTGCTTGCTGTACTAGTTATTTAACCCCTTTTCTCTCTTTCTGTTCTGTTTTATTATTGAGATATTCTCCCCAGATACGTTTTTCTTTTTGTATTTCTTCTTTTATTTCATTGTTCCACCTGCAGTGCATTTTTCTCCTTTTGTTTTATTCTTTTATTTCATTGTTCCACATGCAGTGCATTTTTTCTACCATAATTTACGCCATACACTTTTCAGCCACTTTGCAGATGTGTGTTTTAAACAATCCACAGTTCTTCAAGATCTATAAATGTTTTGCAATTTATCTTACTTAGCTCATATTCCAGTTTTATTCTGCATCTGTGCCTGATCCATCTTGCAGTTTGTGGGCTTTTATACTTGGCAGGCTAAATATGAGATTTCCTGGGATTGTTGTTTTGATTAACTTTGAAAAATCAATTATTGATTTTTTATTCCTGCTATCCACTACTCTCGTATACTATGTATAACTGTTCTTGTAATGTGTATTCCCTATGTAACGTCCCATAACGCGCGCGTTCTAGCAATTCACGTATTCTTTCGGACCACCTTATATTTTAAGTAATTTATTAAAGAGA
>OW679198.1:156856867-156880160 GCA_940337035.1 Agriotes lineatus | reverse complement strand
TCTGGTCTCCACTTTCAAAATTTACTTTTCTCTTTTCTGATATTGGCTCTAGTCTCTTCGTTTCAGCTAACTAACATTAAATTACACTGACAATTGAAAATGAACATCTTGTTGTACTTCTACGGTATATTTAGTAGAAGAGATGTTTTACATTATTCTTGGTCGTGCCACTCTTGTAATATTTGGATATTTCGATAATAAAGTGTTACAGGATTAAATGCTCGAATCGACATCGATCACAAGCACTGTCAAAATCGGGGAAAAAGTAAAGGGTTAGCCGGCTTTTCCAAAAACACAGATCTTAATTGTGTCTGAGCAGATGACGGCGCTCATATTACCCACGGTCTAGCTTAGTCGAGAAGGCGTGATTCGAAAGCTCAGTTAAAACCGACAGCACTTACCCTATACTTTGCTCAAAAGAATTGCCTAAGGACGCCACTCGTTTTGATAAATCAACAGCCCTCGTGACCCAAAACGAGAAATATCACAGGGCTATACTGAAGATGCGCTGGGTTAGCTGCACGCTGCGAAGCGTCGTCCACTAAGTTCCCTCCAAGTCGGGAGGTAAGCACCAGGTGGCCTTAATGACTTACCTTATGACCACCTCCCTAAAGGGGTTCAAAAGAATTTACTCAAGCCAAAACTGTAGGGCTTTTCCAATAAAAGCACGTGTTCTAGCTTCACATTTGATTACACTTGGCTTTTCGCCACATTAGGATTGAAGATCCACAGATTTCAGGTTTAAGTCAATTAAACAAACTAAGTGTGACTGTATTATTATTTAATGGATGAAAATCGACACACACAGGGCCACAAGTTGGCCATAAGAAGGTAACACCCTAACTGAAAATTATCGGAGGATCCCAAGCAAAGTTACCTTAATGGCTAGTTGTATACACAGGTTATTTGACGCAATTAAATTCGCAGGCGCAAAGTCCCGCAGCGTGCGAGGCACAATAAACATCCAAATTCGGTAGCACTTTCGCGACACATTAAAACAAGAAACAAAACAAAAATACAGCGGTAGATCCTACCTTTTTTAGCTAGAACACCTGTTGCGTTGACGATGATCGATGGCTGGACCGGATCCTGGAGAGGCTTAGTGGCAGCTTGCAGCAATACAGCTCCCCAAAGGGTTGTTGAAGGGCTTTGCCAAAAGCCAAGCGGTGACTGCAGAAGGTCGAGGACTACGAAGATGGCGTCCACAAAGACTAAGGTTACGTCCCGCAGCGAGCGTAGAACAGGGTTGCCCAAAGGGGTTGAGCGAAGGCAGTGGCCAGCGGCCCGAAAGAGTGTGGAATTACTTCGAGGTGAAAACGGTAGTCCCCGGGAACGCAGAAAATACTTCGGGTTCGGCACGACGTGGTAGAATTTGCAAAAGCAGATATTTCCCACTCACTATGAGAAAATTACTTAGGCTTCATAGGGCGTCTTGTAGTAGATGTGCAACAGGATGCAAAGTAAATTTTCCCCGGCTCTTGGGGTCGAAATAAACGAAATCCAAAACGCCCGCCCAAACCGGCGTCGGCCTAACCCACACACGTCCCGCAGGAACTTTATCACTTAACGAGCTATTTGCTTCGAAGCCTGCAGCAGAACTTAAAACGCACAAAAAGCTTCCCTCCGGGGCCACCAACAGTGCAGCCCCGGAGGCAACACAAAACCATAAGCGTCTGTTGTCCTCAAAGGCTGGCTACTTATTCTTCATTTCAAATTGGACTCTCCGTGAAGAACACGACGGAAAAGAGTTTAGAACTCCGAAACCACTAATTTTAAATGCCTCATTCCCCAAGGAGTTATCAATTTTTATTTCCTTTACACAAAGCTTGGTCATCAAAGAAGGTTCTAGAAAGAATTTATAATATAGTTTCGAGGAAAGAAATCTTACTATGGCCTTGCGCCCGCGTTAAAGAATTGGTTACTTAAGAAAACAAATACGAAGCGCAAGCACTTCAATGCCCGCCGGAATAAATTCGAATATAACTAGTACAGGGCCGTAATCAGTAAGAATTCGGGCGACAAATAACCGTAATTTTGAGCAAAACGAAAGAGGTAGAAAATGATCTAACAAAAGGTGGTGTTTGGTAAATGTTAAATCATGCAACAGAAACGACAACGTAGGTAGTTAACTAATGTAATTCTTCTATCCATGTTGCTGTACTATCAAAAATATGCATGAGATTGACATAGTTATAGCGTAGAGAAATCTGAAGGAAAGAATTGTCAAGGACTAAAATTTGTTTCATGTCGAAATATATATATATAACTAGCTGTTACCCCCGTCCCGTCTCGTTCCGTCTCGTCCCGTCCCGTCCCTTCCCGTCCCGTCCCGTCCTGTACCGTCCCATCCGGTCCCGTCCCGTCCCGTTATCTCCTATTTTCACCTTCAGGGGACAAATTTCCAAAAACTTTGAATGACTTAGTTCACAATTTGATCTTACAAAATTCCAACCCCTTTTTTACCCATTAACTCTGAAACCCCTGTTTACCACTATAGGGTTTTAATTTTATGCCATGTCCACCGTCTTGAACTTAAAAATAAATGCCATTTTCGCAATCAACGTCCCAAAAAACCTCAATAATGACACCCATATCGAGTTTTAGGTTTATTTACCCCATTTCGCCCCCTAAGGGGTTGATTTTCGGAAAATCACAAAATACGTGTTTGCTTATTTGTTTTTAGAAGTACTCCCGACGTTTCAAGTCGAAATGCCTATTAAATATTATTTTTCCATTTTACCCGTTTAGGGGTTGAATTTCGAAATAACCTTCCTTATTCCTTGTATACATCATAAAGGAAACCTCTGTGCAAAATTTCAGCTTTCTAGGTTCAAGGGTTTGGGCTGGGCGTTGATGAGTTAGTGAGTAAGTCAGGACTTTTATAGTCTAAGACTAGCTGTTAGCCGCGACTTAGTACTCGCGAGGTTCGTTATTTGTGTATTAAATAATGACTAATTATTTCCTGTCATCCCATCCCATCCCATCCCATCCCATCCCATCCCATTCCATCCCATCCCCGTCCCCGTCTCTTTCCCCGTCCTCGTCCCCGTCCCTTTACCCGTCCCCGTCCCGTCCCCGTCCCTCCCATCCCAACCCTTCCCATCCAGTTCCGTCCCGTCCTGTCTCGTCCCCTCTTTTTCCGTCCCGTCCCGTCCCGTCCCCCTTCTCTCCTATCCCATCCGATCCCATCCCATTTCTTCCCGTCCAGTACCGTCCCGTCCCGTCCCGTTCCGTCCCGTCCCGTTCCGTCCCGTCCCGTCCCGTTCCGTCCCGTCCCGTCCCGTTCCGTCCCGTCCCGTCCCGTCCCGTCCAGTCCCTTCCCGTCCCGTCCCGTCCCTTCCCGTCCTGTCCCGTCATCTCCTATTTTCACCTTCAGGGGACAAATTTCCAAAAACTTTGAATGACTTAGTTCTAAATTTGATCTTACAAAATTCCAACCTCTTTTTTACCCCTTTAGAGGTTGAATTTTCAAAAATCTTTTCTTAGCGGATGCCTACTCCCTATTAGAAATCTGCCTGCCAAATTTCAAACGCCATTTTTGCAATCAACGTCCCAAAAAGCTCAATAACGACACCCATATCGATTTTCAGGCTCATTTACCCCATTTCAGTGATTGATTTTCGGAAAATCACGAAATACGTGTTTGCTTATTTGTTTGTAGGAGTACTCCTACGAAGTTTCAAGTCGAAATGTCTATTTAATATTATTTTTCCATACAAAATTGGAACCCCCATTTTACCCCTTTAGGGGTTGAATTTCGAAATATCCTTCCTTATTTCTTGTATACATCATAAAAGGAACCTCTGTACAAAATTTCACCTTTCTAAGTCCAAGGGTTTGGGCTGGACGTTGATGAGTCAGTGAGTGAGTGAATGAGTGAGTGAGTGAGTCAGGACTTTTAGAAATATATATATAAGATAAAATTACCAGAAGCCTTTGAGGTACACAGCGTCAAAAGTGCTTCTGTTTAACGTACGAAATAATACTAAACGCGATGAAAAACTCTTTCGTGTTTTGTTATATACAATTTCTCACAAAAAGTATGCAAAATGTGGATATTATTCATTTCTTAAGAAAGTTTGTCTATAAATGCGTATATATCGTTTAAGACCACTTTTAGAAATCTAATATTTTTTGTTTTACGGTTTGGCAGGAAATAGAATTAATTTAAAATTGTAACAGGAACAAAGTATCATTATTTCGAAAATTTCTTTAAATAGTTATAACAAGCTAATTTCAAATATAAAGTTTAAGTAAAAACTATTAATTTTAATTTGTATTTGTTGTTCTAGCTGAAAAGTTTATTACACCAGTAAAACTGATTATTTCCTCACGTAACGTTAATATTTTCATTCCCCATTATTAAGTATAGCTAATTATGTCATAACTCGTCGGATGCAAGGTTCTTCTAATTTCTTACATTGCTGACGATCGGTTGCCATGTTCATTCAGTAATAGCCTGCGTGTCTCTTTATATCATCCGTAACAAGTGTTTTTCGACTTCCAACATTTTGTTTCTGGCTCCGTCATCTGCATTCAATTCTATACCGCCCCCAACGGTTATACCTCATTCATGCAATATGTTCCGCCCAATTCTACCTTAGCTTGCATATAAGTTTGGGTATATATTTTAATTTTGGTGTGAGTTTCCGTATTCTGTACATAATCTAGAAGCGTGGTGCCTAGTATTTTCCTCTCCATCGTTCATTGAGTAACTCTCAACTTTTCCAATACTATTTTATTAAAAGCACACGTTTCCGTTCCATAGGTCAAGGGTGGTAATAATTACTTGATCGAAGACTTGAGATTTTATTGTATTTAGTAATTGAGATCTAAATATATTTTTTAAATTGTGTTTTGTATATGAATTCGTCAGTTAAGTTTCATTTCCTTCTACTGTTAAAGTTTAAGGGATGAAATAAGCTTGCAAATAGTATACAGGAACCTTCACCTTACTACTAATATTGAAGATCTTAAGGCAGCCCTAATACCAAAAGTCACACGCCGAGAAACATTACAACTTGCAGAAAAAAACAAACACGAGTGCTGAAAAACCAATTTTTCATAGAATTACAAGACAAAGAAAACAATACAGAGCTATTTAACAATCAACACTTCTTAAACGTAAAAGCTGTCAGTTCTACGGACACACACGTAACTTTTGTACAGAGCCATTTGTATGTGTAAAATGTAGAGCTAATTACTATACTAGAAGATGTAGCGTATAAAAATCTACAGAAAGTGGATGCGTCCTGTGTCATAGCAACCACCCTGCTAACTTTAAATACTGTCGTTTATACTTAGAAATACTCAGTCGTCGTTACCCAAACACTAAATCAAAAACAAAAGTAGACCAACTGCAAATGCTGCAGAACTTTATGACATCACTAGTACAGGGATTCCCACAACTAAAAAAAGATAGGCAAGCAACACCCCATTTAGTGCAGAAGCCCCCTCTGGAATAAAGCTAGGAACAACGTATGGAAAGACAGCGGCAAGCATCGACAGATACCGACTAATTAAGACAAAGAATTCAGATTATGCAGTCAATAGTTACAAATCAAAATAATGTAATTATTGACCTACTGCGAGAAGCAAAGAAAATTGAAATAACAGAAGAGAGGCCCTTTAATGAAATCACTACACCTAATCAGCCAATTGGCAATAGAAATGGTTCAGTATAATATCGCTACGTGGAACGCAAACGGCTTGACGCAGCATCGTCTAGAAGTAGAGGCATTTATTAACACATATCAAATAGATATCTTACTTAGCTCAGAGGCTCACTTTACATAAGGCACTTACTTTAAATTATATTATATGGTACAAAGCACCCTAATGGTAAATGCTTTAATTATTAGACAAAAATAAAATATTGTGAACTGAAAACATTTGACAACGATTACATGCGAACCACGACAACCACGACTATAATGGTGGAGAATTGAATACGCTCTATAGATATATCAGCGATATACTGTCTTTCATCTTAAAGAGCAACTAAAGAAGACTTTGATGAATACTTCCACTCACTAGACACAAGATGAGTACAATGTTAAGAGTCCTATCGGGGGATCGAGACTATATTCCCCAATAGGCAGAGATTTAGAAGTGGATATTCAAGAAAAACGTCTGTATCAACTATCCACTGGAGAGCCAACTTACTGGCCAACAGATTTGGTAAAAATTTTTAGACATTAAAAACTGGCGCCGACGTTTGGAAAGGCAATAGAACATTTTCTAAGGACAGATCAGGATGGTGCTTCGAAATTAACAACTACGATATAAAAGCAACCAACGAAGATAGGCTGTCCCGCAAAAAAATAGCTGAAAAGGAAAGACTGACGGAATGACAGCAAAGACGATATCCCGAGAAAAAGCGAAGATATAATAATGCCGCCAGAGAACTCGAAATTTTTTTAAGAAATATAAATAATACAGAAAATAGTGACTACTCTTTATGAAAGGCAATTCCAATTCGTAGAGCACATGTATCACGAGCTAAAAATGATGCCGATAAGGCTGAAATTTTTGCAGAACATTTAAAAAAAAATGGCGATGTGCTTTTACTTTCACAAATATGACAATTTTCATGCGAATTACTTTAGGGAATATACTTATGTGAAAAAAGCTACCTGTAAGACCCTTGTGTGTTTTTTTTATACAGGTTTCTCTTTTCAACCGAGCTCGCCTCACAGCAACTAGAAATGCTGTGAAAATAATCGATTTGCTCAACAGTAGTCCCCACCCAGCTATGCGTTTGAATCGGCTTTTTAGCATAGCCGAACTATCCAAGTCTGGCGACCTTCTTGGCAACGCTGACTTAGTCGCGAGCCAACCGGAGGTTTTTGTATCGTTGGCTTCCCAACGCCGTTGCTGGTTCTAACGGCGGTTTAGACCTTAAGAAACTGTGCGTTCTCTACAATTTCCTCGTCTCTTGTCACCTATTTAGCTTTACTCTCGTTTGTATACAGTGCCACTCTTTACGTAGCTTCTTCCAGACTTTTAAACACTGTTTTAGGCCTTTTTCACAGCTGGTTATCACAGCTACATCGACAACTTAGTCCAAACGGTAATGCCTTTACCTGCTTTGCTATTTGGTAATTATTTTTATCTCAATCTTTTGGAAGAACTTCTTTCTCTTAATATAGGTTGAGAGCCTGTTACTTCCACACAATGAGTGTGGTTTTATAAGCCATCTTAAGCCGCGGCCGGGGTAGGTGGCTAGCCTAACCCCTTGAATTAAGGAAGAATGCTCTCAGATCAGTTACATTCTAGATGTTAAACTAATTTATTCGACTACCATATAATTATTAATGACTTTTTAGATATTATATTAGCTTGACTTCTTAGTTGTAATCTTATTGTTTTGTACTTAACCTCTTATTCCAATATATTATTAATATGTAAATTATTTCTACTAAGTAAAACCAAATAATTCTTTGTATTTTCTCATATTCAAAATTAATACATCAACTCATAGCTAAAACTCCTTTTTTAATCAAGTCAAATGTCACCCAAATGAAATTCCTGTATTTTATTTCTAAGTTGTTCATAAATTAATTTCTTACGCATTACGAATTCTCACAAATAGTTCATTAAAACCACAGTTAAAACCCCTATTTTATATTATTTAAAATTAATCCAATGTACTATTACTATGCAAAATGTTCATTAATCTCAATATATAGCGACTATAATCTGTAATGCAGAGTATAATAGTAATCTAAAATTGAATAAATTATGTTGGATTATAAATAGTTTCTTCTATCTGTTCCCGTTTCCGCTTCATGACATTTTATTTCAGCCAAAGCCATTTTTTATACTGTTGTCTGTTGCTATGCAGCAATTTTAGAGATTTAATGAATCGGTCGTTTCACTATATGTCTTAACGAAACCAAATAGTCTAGTATAGTCATAAGTCATAATATGCTAACAATAAATGATGGTGCCTGAGCTCGCAGATGACATCTATGGCATTTGGTTTTAACATAATTACATCGTAATCGACATGTAGAGCAAAACATTGAAAGAGATGAAAAGATGTTTAGATTTATATATGCCGCAGTCGGATTCCAAAAACTGTCAGTTTGCAAACTAACTAGTCAGTTTGCAAACTGCCCGACGTTAAGCACATCAGTTCGCCGAGTGGCTCGATAAACTGGAATTCCAAAATCCACTATTTACAAAACCTTACAGAAAAACAAATACCACCCTTACAAACCAACAATTGTACAAGGTTTAAACGACAATGACTATCACCGAAGATTACAGTTTAGCAGGTCGTACCTACAAAAATGTGAAGATGATGGTAATTTTCCTAGGAAAATACTGTGGACAGATGAAACACGATTCACCAATTGTGAAGTGTTCAATAGGCATAACTATCATCATTGGTCTACTGGAAATCCACATTTGATAAATCAAAGAAGATTTCAAGTTCGATTTGGTTTTAAGCTCTGGTGCGGTTTAATTGACATTTTGTTTACATCGATTTTTGGTTTTTGAGTTTCTTTTTGTTTTAAATAATCCCTTTATAGGTCTTTCATTACAATTTAACTGGTAACAGATATTTGGGGCTACTAACAAACGAGATAATGCCTGCTTTGAGACTAATTATTAATTCTGACAACATGCAAAACATCTGGTTGCAGCAGGATAGTTGCCCGGCCCATAACACTCGTGACGTGCAACATTTCTTGAGAGAAAACTTTAATGAGAGAATGCTAGCAAATAATGGACCAGTGCAATGGCCTGCGAGATCACTCGACCTTACCCCTCTTGACTTTTATTTATGGGGTACCACTGAAAACAAGGTATTTAATTTTGAACCACCAGAAACTCGGGAAATTTTAGAACAAAGAGTGCTGGATGTGCTAAGATCATTAAACGGAAACATACTTCGTAGAGTTTGTAACTTTATTGGAATAAGGTGTCAAAAATGCGTGGACCAGAATGGTCGTCATGTTGAACAGTTTCTTTAAGTGAATCGGAACTTTTAGTGCTCTTTCTATACTTTTTACTTTTATGACTTTTCTTATCGTTTCGTTGTTTTACAGTATTACTTAGCGCATCTTTCCGCTTTCATTTCTTATTGGTGTTTAATTTCATAGCCTACTAATTTTATATTAGAGATTAATTTATGTTTGTTAATATCTCCCATACAAATAAAAAATTTTCAGGTGTGTTATACATCGTTGAAAAGCTCTTTTCAAATACTATCTAACTAAATAAAAATTCAATATGGCTTCCATTTGAAAAACAAAAGTTAGCACTAATAACTTGAAAACAAATGACAATCGGGGGTTTCTGTTTACATACAAAAATTTGTCTTAGAAAAGTGTATGAACATTGTAAAACTTCAGAAGAGGTCACATTAGGTGTTATCGAATTATTGAAAAAAGTTGAAATCAGCAAACTTTGGTTTTTTTAAATTATCTTAAAATTAAAAAAAATTAGGGTGAATTTGAAATGAGATTTGTCGCGAGTATTGAATTCTGCAAACCATTCCCCATTTAACCGTTGCTCTATGTCTTCTAATAACCAAGATACCAATGGTGAGGATCGAAATGTGGACACAGTATATAAGTTTATGCTGCACAAAATATGACTACGATACAAATGGGGGGTCTCACAGCCCAATGAAACGGTAATTGCAAATTTTATAGCTTTAGTTGCTCTATGAAGGTAAAAGAAATATTTTGTTTGGCGTTTACAAGAGGATGAAAGGAATTTGCTGTCATTTGGAGAACTGGACTGGCTGGTCGAATTTGCCTTAATTCGTAACATGTTATACGATTTTCTTGAATAGAACGTTGTCTGTTACCAGTTTTACACACACGGAATAATACGTTAAGCAAAAAACAAGTAAACTATAAAAAGGTCTATTAATTTTTAATGCAATGCGTTGGCCATTGGTCAAGTTATAGGCACCTTCGGAAGAAAAGCAGTGTAGATGCATTACAATCTAGTTATAGTCCAGAGCATTTAAGGTGTGACCTCGGAAAAAATCCTAGAGAGCTAAAATTTGGTTTACATCTACCTTTCGTCATTGAAAATAAGATTTAAGAAGTCCCCAACGATCCGTTGTACGCATAACTTTTTACAGTGTTCAAAAAGTTAATTTTTCGGTTTTTCAACTATATCTTCGTTGCTGTTGACTTTACGACTACGCAGGTGCTATAACAAAAGAAAGGTAACTAAATTCTCTACAAAAAAGATAATCTATAGTTTTTACATACAAGCAACGTTTTTCACGGAAATTTGGAAGGAAGATCATGAGTTTAAGAAATATTTCATGTTTTGCTCCATACTGCAGGGCTTTAAAGTTAAACAATACACAAACTGTGAGTCATACTCCATGAAACAGAAAACATATTAAATAAATATTCATACGTAAAAAAGATCAGAAAATTCTATTGAAAAAAATCCTTCAATTTATTTAAAAAAATGTTTGTATTAATTCTTATTACAATTTAAAAAAATGATATATACATATCATAATAGACCACTGCTAAAAAATGACATTCAGAGAACAATTAAAAAAATATCCTTTTCTCACTTCTTTCTTTTTTCCTTCTCTTCTTCTTCCTTATCCTCTTCTTCCACTTTTTCTTCAATTTCTATAATTTTTTCCCTTTCATTTTCCTCATTTTTCTGTTCAATTAATGGGAGCAAAGACCCTTGCTCAAAGGCATACATAGAATCGATCTCTGGATCGTCAATATTCTGGTCGCTTTCGAATTCAGTTAGCTGCGAATCCTCCACTGGTGCAGCGTTCAAACAAGATTGTCCGTGATAATGACCCCAAATTGGTGTGCAGACGAGTCCCAATTTTCGACATTTTTAGAAGACAGTCCGGAGCAGGAGGTGCTGATGTTTTTTTCTGCGTGCAATAAGTTGTCCCTCAATAACCATCCCCAATCTTCGGGATTCAATTTATCACCCAACCAAGTCTGTACTTGATAGTAGACTAGGTAGAGATGTTCTTCAGCTGCTTTGACTGTAGGTGGTAATAGGCTTAACCTTGCAGATTTGTCTTTACCTACGGATTTAGCGAAGCACAAATGACGATAGTTGTTTATGGAATCTTCTTTAACTGGAGCGTCATATAATAGTAATTCATTATGAGCAACTGATGTGTGGAAACATAACTTTTATTGAAAACTTGAGCTGCATTCTGTAAATCCAGTCTTTTTGCAATAATTTCAGAGCTCCTGTTTTTCCCTTATGGAAAAGAGCAGATGTTGTATCACAATCAACGCATGCATGTAAATATAAAATAATGTCCTTGTTCTCTTCATTTTCATAGAAACTTCGGGACGAGAAAGTATTTTGTTGGACTGCTCCTTTGCCCGGTTTGAAAAAAATCTTTCTCAACAGATGTTCGAGCCGTTAAAATAACCAAAAGATCAATATCTTCTTCCACAACAACGGTTGTATTTGTAAATGAATGTTTCAGTGCTGTTTCAATAATGAGAACGTCAGCATCACCCTCAGCCTGCTCCAGGAAATTTCTGGCTTTGAATTTCTATGACAGCATCGAAATCAATTTGCGTTTGTTGTTGTTAGAACGAAACGTTTCCTGGTTGACTGTTACATTCATTGTCTCGTCAAAAAATACGTTAGCAGATGACGTTTTTGAAGATCGGCGAAGTTGTTCCATAGCTTTCACATTGTTTTTGCTGTTGTTATACCCATCAAAAACAATCTACCGCGTATTGACAAAAATTTGTATGGTCATAGTAAATATGTGTTGTACAAATATGATCGAAAGTGTCAGTTTGCTGCCACACAGCGCGATGCAATAGAAATCTTCCATCGATCACATAAGTGGCATTTGCGAGATGAAATGAAAGTGCTGATAGTTTAAAGCTATCAAAGAACGATGCCTTTTTGGTCTTGCGCATTCTCACTTCGTCGAATAATGACATAGGAT
The DNA here is from genome assembly GCA_940337035.1 of Agriotes lineatus. Taxonomy (NCBI): domain Eukaryota; kingdom Metazoa; phylum Arthropoda; class Insecta; order Coleoptera; family Elateridae; genus Agriotes; species Agriotes lineatus. The sequence continues at coordinate 156,868,222 of OW679198.1, read as the reverse complement.
ACGGAGCCAATTCGTATTGTAGATAATCATAAAGTTCGTAGTTGGATCTTTTAATAATACTGATCCTTTGAAATAACAATAATGAATCAGTAGCGACAGTAGTACTGAAAACTTTAATGTTACTGTTGAGTGTCAGCAGTGGAAGTACTCTATCAGAGCGTGAAAATTTGATGTCCTTAAAATTCCTACCATTTTTTCTTGCCATTGTAGTAGCACCTATATCCTGCGCATTATAATAGTTATCCCTGTTGCGATAAACATAATTTTTGGACGCTTGCAAACGGATTAAGCGTTTGGAACCATCCCGATAGTTTCTTCACGTCTGCAATGTCTCTACTCACACGAGAATCTCTAGCGTCGACATGCTGCTCTCCCGAATCAAAGGAAAGTTTACAATAATTCTCAAGTTCTTCGGAAACATTGCTTGTAGTCAATAGTCCAACCGTCCATTCATTCAAGACGCTTTGCTTCATGCTTCTTCTACGCGTAAATCCCTCTTTTGATTTTGACGACCTCATTAGAGGCTGCTCGCTTATCATATAGCTCCATGTCCCACAAAAATATTTATTCGACCATTTTATGGAGAAAAAGTTGCCAGTGAATTTTTTAAAAGCTTCATGTTCCATCGAAGTTTCTAATCCCTCCATGTCCTGAATATACAAATGGGCCGATTTTGGATAAAGAAAATGTCCTGCTGCGTGAAAATATGGTAGCATTTTTTACAGCAGTTAAATGCATCTTCCAAATTCCCATTCTTTCTGCTCTTATAAATTCCTTTGCAACAGTAATCATTACGAAATATTATGCCCATAGTTTCGCAGTAGGACTTTTATTTTGTAACTCAGAAATTTTAGCGTCAAATCTCGTTTTCAACTCTCCAACATTATTTGACTGTTCAACACATCCAAAAGATAGCGATGCTTCGTCCAGATTCTTCAGACAGAGCTCTATTATCTTATTTTCATCGGCGCCTAATGTCATCTTATTCAAAATGATTTGGAAAAATATATTTCACTTTCTGTGTATTGTTTAACTTTAAAACGCTGAAGTATGTAGCAGAACAATAATATTTCCTAAACTCATGATCGTCCTACTGAATTTCTGTAAAAGCTGTTGGTTGTATGTAAAAACTATAGATAACCTTTTTTATAGAGCATTTTGTTACCTTTCTTTTGTTACTGCACCTTCGTAGTCGTAAAGTCGATAGGAACGAAGATATGGTTGAAAATCTGAAAAATTTACTTTCTGAACACTGTAAAAAGTTATGCGTACAACGGATCGTTGGGGACTTTTCAACCCTTATTTGGAATGACGAAAGGTAGGTGTAACCCAAATTTCAGCTCTCTAGGATTTTTTCCGAGGTTACATCTAATTTTCGGATAAATGCACTGGACTATTAGTTAGCTAGTATTTGTTGTAGGGAGACTGATGTCAAGCAAGTAGGCCTTCACACCTTTTTTGCCAACCCCGTGGATAAGGTATAGGCATGCAGAGTACCGGGTACCTTAGTCCTACTTAGAATTTTGCCGAGACTAAGGAGTTCTAACTCTAGCAAGGGATCTTTTACATGCTACACATTCTAGTAACATGGGACCCACGGCTTTACACCACTTGCGAATGATGGCACTCTGTAGAGGATTTTATCCGCATTTTTTATTTTTTAAAAACTTCACCAGGATCAGGGATCAAACTCTCGACCCTTAGATCAGTAGCCAGAATGCTTAACCACTGAGCTATAGAGCCCAGCGGTACTACAATCTAACTTATCTCCTTATCTGGTTATATTACGTTGATGTCAGGAATATAAACTTACGCGAAATAGCGCAATCCACAATTTGCAAATTTTTAATATCCTTTTACAGTCTTACCTCTGCGCGAAGTGTACATTGAATAATACAAGGTAACCAGTCTAATCTATTATCTGAACGCGATTATGATACATTAACTTTGTGGTAATACGTATCCTGTTAGGTAATCAGATTATATATAGTTCGAAACTGCATAAATTATGTAGAACATAACACTTAGCTGAAAACATCGGAGTGGCATTGTTCGGTGAGAGAAAGCCGCAGCGTTCAGATGGGATACTACCCCAGAGTCAATGCTATTAGGGGAAGCGTTGTAAACGGACAACTCTGTGGTAATTCGAAGGTGTAGTACCTCACGGTAAGATTTTAAAAGATGCGGTATGTCATAGATAGTTTGAGAAAGGCCCACTTTTCTCTCTTTGTTATTCCGACAATGTCGAGACGAGACATTCTGTGTGCACCGATAGCAGCGTTTGGGCTGCCGAGATGGAAATATAAATAACCGTTAACGTTATTAAGCCGATATACGGCAAATAACGGACGCGGCTGAATTTAGTGAACCGAGGCGATAGCCGAGGTTTATAAACGTCTAAGTCCGTTATTTGCGTATCGACTGTGTGTCGTTCAAGAATTTTCGTAATCCAAACTTATATATTTTAAGTATAATTTTAAAACACAATTGAAAGATGTCGTCATCCTTCACAGCCGGCGGCCTTTATGAACGACTTTTCATGTGTTTGTTTAGTTCAGTGAAAATACAGTGATGATATAGTATTACAAAAAAAAAACAATTATATCAATGCGGAATAGAGAAGTTGGACACGTAATAGCTCGTTATTATAAATATTTCCCTAAATATTTTTTGTGTGATCTTCAAATGCAAATTTCTCATTTTCTTTACTAGCTTAACCTTGGGAATTTCTCTGTCAAAGTACTACTCATGAATACCGTAACTGTGTAGTTAAGTTATATTTTTTATTTAGTTACCTTATTTCCTTTTTTCGCTTTTGAACCACATTAGATATTGTATATATATTTCATGCTGCAAATCTGTGATTAGATCATTCATTTGACACATTTATTTATTTGTTAAATACAAAGCCGATTTAGAAATTGAATAACAAATCACGCCTAAACAAAGAAAGATAAAAGTGATATCAACCGAAGAAGGAGAATACTGAGTAGAAAGGTGCAATGGATAGCAACCCATAGAATTCCCATAAAGGTTTATTTTTTTGTTTCTGTATAAATATCTAATGTAAGGAGAGGTCCCTTCACTATATACACCCAGTTCACCTTAAGTATGCTATTTGGTTGTACTTCTTAAATTCTTATTTAACTGTTTCCGTCAGAAATTTGAAAAGAACAATTTTTACCTGATCCGGTTTTGTAACTTGCCCTGTGTTGTTTGTTGAGACCATGTGCTTAAATTGGGGGTTTGCCAAGTGTCCCCTTGCCAAACAGGCATTCCTTCTAATTTTGGAATTACTGGCTGTATGCAAATTTTCCAAAACGCACTCCTGTACTAAGAGTTCCATGTTCGACATCTAGCTCTCACTTAATGGCGTTATTTTATTAAATTGGCTTTAGTAAATTATATCTTCGTAATTTATACGTTATGGTGAAAAATGCTAAAAGTTCAAATAGTAGTTTATCGCTTATCCATTGAGATAAAGCAATTTTTCTCTAAGGGAAAATGTCTTATTTAATAGTAGCTTTAGCGCTATTGTGGATTGATAATCTGTCTCAGAGGTTTTATTACAGAATTTCGAATGAGAGGACACATCTAAAAACGTGATAACCTTCCATTTCTTGAGTTTTGTGTTCGTCGTCATCAAACTGAAGGCAAAACCTACTTATGTGATTGCAATAGCACACCTAATTGGGCAGCATAGTTTTCTCTTTCTTGTTTGAAGGTATAAATTGGCTGAAGCAGCAGGAAAATTCAACAAATGTGCCTGTTATAAAATGCGTATATGACTGATGTACAATTTCAGCACTAAAAGAAAAAATCCAAAGACGGGGAAATTACAGTACGCATGTTGCTATTACTATTATTATCTACCAAAAATAAAATATCCGCATCATTTAGTTTTTTAGTTTATTTCAAACAGTGATATATGAATGGAAGGTAGTTAATTTAATAGACTCATCATTCACTGCTTTGTCAAATATATATAAACATACAAGTATCAGCTATAAACTAATATATTCCATTGTTACTGATCTATTGTGGTTTTCAGCAATAAGTCGAATATAGATTATTTGTGAAATGTTAATACATATTTAGTTCCGTTTTTTGATACAGCCCTGAAATTTATCATTTGTAAATTTTATACGTTGCGTGCAAACAAGATGATGTTATTTATTTTATTGATATAAAGTTGTCTGCTATTAGTGACTACTAGAAGTTTCGTCGTAATTCAAGTGCCTCCTTAAATACATATTGAAAATTTACCATTGGGCTTCATAGAGTTCTCTAAAAACATCTGGTCTTGTAAAGTTCTTGTAAAGTAGACTTGTGCTATAATTATGTGAAGAATAAGCGAAGCTAGCAATTCCAAATGTATGACTACAAAATACCATAGTAATGAGAAACACAAACGTCTGGGATCTTAAGTTGATTTTTGTAAAATAAAAAAAAAATGAAACCAGCTGCTACCATTTTTGGTGTTTTTGAGCGTCTACGTAATTCAATAAGAGGAAGAACTGAGGCGTGCATCTTGTCGGAAGGTGGTCATTTACAACAGCTTCTTTGGTTCACATGTATCCCGAAAACTTTGTTTTCCTTTAATTTGAATGAATTGGTGTTTAAATACAAACAAATCTATAAAGGGGTTTACACGGAACTTCCTTCTCTCGAATTTGACCAATTTGAAATTTAAAAAAAATAATTCGAACTCCGAGCTCCCAGGCGAATATTTCATGTCAGTGTCTTGTCTGACGCCAGAATAACTGACCCACGGACGTGTTCGAATCGGACGAGCTTCTGCTGCGTTATAAAGCACCATACTATTCTGTCTAGTTTGTGAAGTTTACCCTCTATCTGTTAGGTCTAATTTTCGCCAATGATAAAGGCTGAGCTATGTGAAAATTGTTATCTTTATCTTTTTCAAATAAACTGTACAACTAGTTGCTGCTGCGTTATAAAGTACCATACTATTCTGCCTAGTTTGTGATGTTTACCCTGTATCTGTTAGGTCTATTTTTTTCCAATCATAAAGCCTGAGCTATGTGCAAATTATTACTTGTATCTATTCCTCAGTTCAAGCAAAAATAAACAAAGTTTTATATTTTAGGTGCTAACCCTGTATATATTACACCAAAACTTTCTCTGTTTCATGCCATGTAGACATATAATATGCATGCGAAATATTGCTTAATTCCAACAAATACTTTTTGAGTTCGACAACCAACAAGCAGACAGACAGACAGATGGAATTGAGAAAACCTGTTTATCGTCATCTAGGACCCTGAAACGTAAAGATCTGAATAAATCTCTGAAGATAATGACAGGATTTTTCTCAAAAAAAAAACTGAGTATTTTAACAAAAAACCAAAAAGGCATTTTTGTCGAGTTTTAACCGTGGAATTCAAGAACCTTAACACAACTGAAAGAAAATCTCTCGATTTTCTTGTTCGTTCATGTAAAGGTGACTCATACGCACGCCACAGGTGAATTAAATTATGGGAATAATATTGCAATGCTTCAGAAACACAGTTACAAACACAGTTACATGTACAATTTACAGATGAACTGTCATTACTTGAAAACTGCTTGACATTAGAAAATTATTTATTGATTGCATGAAACCAACTTAGACATGACTTACACTTTCCATGATGTACTTGATTTTAAATAGCTTTCCAATTTTTAGTTGGGCTAGTATAATCTACACAAAAAATGTTTCTTTGCGCCGCATGTACACTCACCAAATTTGTAATTAACATTCCAACGCGTTTTCAAAAATTAACAAAATTTACTATTCGTCATCTCAAATCAGCACTCTATATTTCGAAAACAAAGAACTTGCAAGCCCATATCGATAGAAACTTTTTGTCTCAGAATAAGCCAGGGGTATGCCACTCAATTCTAAACACGTAGGTACTTAGGAAACACCCTGTATATGTCTATTGAAGTTTATTATTGGTGATGGTACTTCTCTGTTAGCCAATATATTTATAATATTATTTAGAGAGCGTTCATCAAAAGCTTTCGTTAAATCTATATAGCACAGAAAGGCGAGTCTATGTTCTGGAGATTTTTATATTAAAAGAGCTTGAAAGGCATTGGCATATTTATAAACCTAACCGAAAGTGCTAAAACCCGCCAAGGAAGTAAATTCAGAGCAAACTGTTCTATTTTACGCCCTTCCAATCTATTCAAAATCGCCATATATTCCCAAAGCATCGTCGCCTCGTATCTATAAAGCACCTGACGTATGCTACACCGGATATGATCGGTTTCTTATAAACTTGATCGGGGCCGTAGGGGCTATACATGCACACACGTTCTACAAGAAAGGTCTATTCTCGCAACCCGGAAATTGCTTATTTATTGAACCGCAGTCACGTGAATGCAAACTTACGGAAAGGTTGGGGAAATGTCGAAGAAGACGTGGCCAGGTTGTGATAATTTCCTACGTCTCCCCCGAGCGGCCGATTGCATCTATGGCTGACAATAATAGCCGGAAAGGAAAGAACAATTGGTCTTTGAAGCATGCCTTGCGATAAACTGTCAACAATGCTTTCAGTTAGTGCGACTATGAAATTGATGTAGCATTTGTCCGTTATAAATCTGTCAGTATCATATGCCTAACAAAATGACTGCAAAAGATAATAATCAACCAAGAAATACCAACTCAACGGGGAACGAATATACATATTAATTATATTCAAGACAGCCGACAAAATTACATAAGATTAGAATAACTATCCGTGGTTAAATTGTTTCATTCCGTGGTAATTGCAATGTTTTAAATTAAACTAATTGGAAAATGCTCACTTTCTACATTAGTTACGATACTGATAGAGACATTTCGAAAATCGTAAGCGATATTAGCTTGAGTCAATGGTCTGGTACAATTTTATTAATTCAGCTGTATATCCTAGGGCGAGGATACCGCTTCGATTATAACTTTGTTGTATTAATTTTGAGTTATGACCAACAAAATGAAAAAAATGCCTAATAACAACTTTCCAATCTAATAACGTGACCAGCTTACAATCGAAAGTCGGAGAAACGCCGCAGGTGTTCGATTACACGAAAGTTTAGGGTGCCGCGTGTGAACCCACAGAGCCATTCGGGATATTGGGATACGAGCAAGGATAGAACGGCAAGGGAAGAGGGTCAAGAAAACAAAAATAGCGAGTGCGGAACATAAACAATGCGTTTTTTCAATATACGTATGAGTACACACCTTAACGTATAAAAAACACGCTTAACAGCCAGTCTTATAAAGGTCACTAATCAGACGTTAACTTTAATTCGTTGTTAAAATAAACAAAAGTGCATCAAAATTTGTTTACTAATGAATAAAATGTCATAAGCACTAATGTTTTGATGCGCTTTTATTTATTTTAACAGCGAATGAAAGTTAACGTCAGATTAGTGGTCTTTATAAGACCGGCCGTAAGAGCTCCTAGTACGGGTGTCCTATTAATATCAAACCCGAAAAGTATCTGACTTAATAACAGCGTTAGTAGCAATATAAAAGCACTAACTTAACCCCGATATTATTATAATACATTTATAGAAAACTAAAATTAAGTGAATCCACAGAAGAGTACAAAGCTAATGGAGATCATTGCGTAATAAAATATAATACTTTGAACTTTAATAATAGGGAGATACTTAAACAAAATATTACACCGATCGACGATAACTATCGATGTAATTGAAGCTCGAAGTACTCGTTTAAGGTGCTCGAATATACCTCGTGCAAGTAATCGATAACGAATTATTACAAACCTTTAGTGAGCAATATCATTTAAGTAATAGTTGTTATACCACGTACAGTTTGTCTCTTAAATCGCCAACATTAATTAAAATAACCCCATAATCTCGAAGCATTGGTGTCCAAAGGACGATTAAGGTGTTGATCTGATCCTTGTTGTAGCGTCGGCCATGGATGTCACCCACGACTAGATCCAATAGGAACTCACTCTAATGAAGACTTGGAGGACTGACGTTGAAAACAGCCTATTGGGCATTAACCTCCAAAAACGTACCAAGCAGAAGTTTCGGCCAGAACCCAAAAAGCATCCATTTTAGCACAAACCGAATGTTTAAGTACAACGCATTATTCAATATTATTTCCGAAAGAGTTTAGCACAGATTATATAATTAACAATCGCGAAGTTATGGTTTATTTGATTAAAAATTGGTCTTAATAAAAGTTCTTGGATAAATTATGTCTGCTCTTGCTGTCTTGTTGCTATAACAACTCTACTTGTTTAAATTAAAATGTTAATTTGCAGTTCTATTTATAGCAGAGGCAAGACACAGTTTGTCGATTATTCTATATACTGTTTGCAGTTTATATGTTTATATGTTCTGAACCTTCAATTTTGTTCTACTCATAATTTTTACATCTAGCCCTTCTCAAAACTCACTCAAAATCACTGTGGCTTTCAGTGACCGTAAGCACATTTACTTTAACTTTTTTGAAACATTAGAAGTCATTCGGATATTTCGACAATTTTCAATAAGATTATCTCCCAACTATTTCAGAGAAGAGTTGGTTTTATGTAACTTATCTGGTTTGTGTTGCGAGTTTCTGTGCATATGCTAATGTTAAATCCAGTATATTCTAAAATAAACAATTTGGTGATGGTAACCCTATTTGTTATATTATAATTTTAACGAGGCTTCTTAGTCCGGTTGTTTCCAGCTAGCGCAGTTTACAACAAGAAAACTTTTACCTTTCTTTCACGGCGGAGGTTACTCATAATCAATGCAACAAAGCTACGAAAGTTGATGCACTACAGTTCAAAACCTGAAAATAAATTATCCAAGCATATACTCAGATAAAAGCCAATCTCTTCACCATTAGTCATATGTTTACGGCTCTTAAACATGCAAGCGAACAAGAAATCAAGTAGAAGGATACATAAAATAATTGGCGATTTACGACCCAAACGATATTAATTAATAACATAAAAACTTTAGGAAATATAGTTTGATTTTATGGGCATTTACCAGTTCAAGTAACTAGTAATTAGAACTAAGACTGACACATATTTATAGTTAACTAACGTTTAAAGAAAGTCCGCCGCATTGTCTTATACGCAAGTTTCAAGTGGCATTGCAGCTGCCTCTTCTTGAACGCTGGCCCTGGCTCTCGTATTTCGCCGCGCTTGGCGATGAAATCGGATACTTTCAATTTGTTCTGATGCTTGACCTCATAAATCGTCAACACTACGTCCAGTCACACAAACACTTCATCGTTTTAGAACGTAAGATGTTGGATAATTTGCTAGTTGCGTACATTTCTCATACGAATTCCACCAATCCTTGTTATTTACGTTCATGTTTGCGATGTATTCAATTACCAGCTGTAGGTGACCCTCACAAGTAATTTTTACACGAGACTCACTCTTTGGGAGTTCGCTGTTCTAGGCTGGAAGTGCTGTATGCTGTCAAATGGAATGTGAATTTCCTATTTTCAGGACTCGAGGTCTTTTGGAAACTCCAAGCCCTTAGTGTCGCAGCTTCCCTGCAGGATTCAGCACTAAATATGTATAATTCGAGAAAAGATGTACAACTTAAAGTTTTTTCGGTGAATTCTGAAAAATGAGTAATGTACGGAATTAATTGAGGTCGAATACAATACAGTATTTAAAGCTATTTAAGTATGCAACATACGAGGTACAAATAAAAAGCTTTGCTTCCTTTGTTACCAATTTGTTGTGGAGAACTGAAAACCCCGTTTTTATGTTGTAGTTGTATGACAACTCTTCTTTGAGATGTTTTATTGTACTTCTCTATCATGTAACGGGCCTGATTCGTCTCAACAGAACTGGCATGAAACTGATCTCTAATTTTTGTGTTGTATTGTTAAGGACGATTTGAAATCGCGCTCATATGAATTCCAGCGCTTTCCCATAGTACATTGTAAAAAGTATGCCGATCAACGACGAATATAGCTTAAAATAGACTGCGAGAACGCCTTGATGTCGCGGTATTTTGTGGGAACTGAACACATTTGTCTTCTGGTCGTGCCAGCAGACTGCTGCCCGTCAAGTGCATCGGCCAACGTCTAGTTTGGAGAGATACCTGAGCTTCATATAACTAACAGCTGGTTGCCTTTTCAGCGATTTCAGGGTGAAATTACCCAATCTTTCTACCAAGCATGAGAGCTGCAAATTACAGTCGGAGTGCGTAAAAGGTATTTTAGCGAATTTTCATCGTGACGTTAATGTTCAGCATTTTGTTCGTTGTTTTTGTGTGCAAACTGTAACTGCTCTTAAAATTTGGCTCTTAGCTGGTAGAACTGCAAACCAAAGTTTAATATTTTGTTTATTTACGACATAAGTTAATGTAAAACTGTAAAAGCGAGTAGAATTTAGCTCTTAGCTCGTAGCCATTTGATTAAATATTATTTATGCCTTAAATTATTTGCATATTGTCGTTTTCTATATCTTTTATTCATATGTATGTAAACCAACGTATATAATGTATTACGTTGATGTAAGCTGCCTTGGCTTTTATTCTTAGTGTAGTCGGAGATTTATGTGCAAAATTAAAGGTGTATACGAGACAAGCTCGGAGCAAAGCTGTTTTGGCTTTCCCATAGCCCTGGGATAACAAACGGGTCTTGCATTGACGTCTGAATTAGCTAGCAACTTAAGGGTAACTAACATTAAAATAACGAAGGGGCGGAATAAAACGCCGCGTTACAATCATACATAATTTTATTAATCTTTAATCTATATGATATATTGTAATGGTCTTAGGCCCACGACTCGACTCTGCTTGCAGTACAATTTAAGAAACAAGTCAATAAGCAGAGTTGGGGTGTTTTATGTAACTGCAATACTAAGCTTAAAATATACGGTACCCCCCACCCAAGAAAAGCGCCCTTCCGTGCTTTCCAAGAATACTTCGATACTCAGCATCACTTCGTTTCGCTAATACAATGAAATGCTATGAACCAGCTATTTATCAAAAAAAAAAAAAAATTTTTTTTGCCGACGACCATAGCTCAAAAGTTGATGTTGCCTTCATTTTCGAAGGACCTATCGTATGAAAACGATCCAAGACTTCAGGAAGGTTCCTGGCGACCGGAATCGTGTACACATACGAACATACATCCCCCGCACAGCACGTTTAGGCACCCCCCAATGCGGGGGATTGATCTAGTGGGCTGGGATCTTCACCAAAAGATCCGCACCGCCGAGACGGAGATTTGATATAGTGGGTTCATTAGTCGGTTGGTTCAAATTTTAGAGATATTTGACTCAGAGTGGTTTTCGATATGAGGGAATTTCAATACTTCGTACACTTCGTGTCGAAGTAATTTCAATCAGTAAATGTATTGGAAAA